>APFE030573731.1:117642-198153 GCA_000404065.3 Pinus taeda | reverse complement strand
TTATGACTTGCACCACATTCTGCACACCAATCTCCCGAATGAACCCATCTAACAACTCACATATCGTTGCTGCATCTTTGATATGTTCTGATGCATCCAACGATTTAATAAACATGGTACCTTTAGGACAATGTACCAAGAAATTTAGAAGGGCCCTACCCTTCCTATCTGTCCAACCATCAGACATCACTGTGCATCCAGTGACTTCCCATGTCTTTTTCAACTCCGCCAATCTAGAGTTGATGTCCTGTTTTTCTGCTTGAAGAATTGGCCCCCGCAACTCCTCATATGTGGCACTTTTGTACCCTGGGCCCACAACAGCAATAGCATCACACATTGGCTGCCAAAATGGATTGGTTTTTGTGATGCTGAGAGGTAAGTTGCTCCAAAAAATACACCTCCCCATGACTCTATCTACTTCTTGCTTCTCCTTCTTTTTAACAAGCGATTTTATGCCAGGTTGTGCTCCAGCTCCTGTTCGTGGAACAAAAAATGATGACCTCGCACTTACACTAGGAGTACCATGTGATGGTGTGCCAGTTGTGGAGCCCCTCCCACTAGGGCCACTAGGCCCAAATCCAATATCCTCAACACCAAAATCAGGAGAAGATATCCCGAAAGATCTACCTGCACGTTCAGCTTTGTTTCTTTCCGCCTCTTCCTTCTTTTTGTCCTTTTCTTCAATTGCCTCAAGAGATTTTTGTATAAGCTCCGGACTAGAAATTGTACAAAGCCCAACATCATGTCCAGGCAGTCTAGCGAGATGGTATTTCAGTCGTGTAATCCCACCTGTCATCTTGTCCCCACACAATTTGCATGTAAGATATGCACAATTTGTCCCACCATCAAGGCTCCCATACTCCCAAAATGGGTCCAAGGCTTTTGGCATATTTGTATTTTGTAAATTTGTAGTGGGCTAACTCAAAAGGAAACCTATAGCACCAAAAAAAATTTGGAATTAGTAACTTAATAAATAATAAGTAATACGAAATTACAAAATTCAAATAACAAAATTCTATGGACTTTTGTAGACTTAACAAAGTCAGCTCTATAGGTTCAGGTTGTACATCAGTTTGCATGAAAGTAGGCCTTCCAGCCACAAAAAATAAAATTTTAAAATACTATCCATGTTCTTATTTTGGATACCAATCATTTATTAATTATTCCTAATGAAAAAGTATGCTTCTTATTTCTTAATGTGTGAACTTTGGTTACATGTCTCAGCTATTCAAAATTTCTGTGTACGTAAAGTAAAAACTTTCTTGAAGAATTCTTCCTGTAATGTACTTTTTTGAACACTGACAAGTCACAAACATTATCTCATCTAAGAGTTTACAATTACTGCAATTTAGAATCAACAAGGAGATACCTGAATGACTTTCTATTGCAGAATCAAGCTTAGTGGCGATTGGGTTACTGGCATACTGCCACACCTGACATTTATCATGCAGATTTGGGCCTTGATATTGAGTTTATTATAGTTGCCTCTGATGGCCTTTGGGATTGCATGCACAGGTTTGATGACTTCCGTCCTAAGTTCCAGGAAACGTGCCCCTAGGGGTCGTTTCCCTCAGGAAACGATACGGAAACAAGTTTCCCCGTACCGTACGGCTTGGAAACTCGTTTCCGTACGTACGGGCGCGTTTCCCGAAACGGAAACGCGCCCGTACGTACGGAAACGAGTTTCCAAGCCGTACGGGCCTCGTTTCCGATTTTTTTACTTGTGTTTTTTAAATTTTTTTTTGCTGATTAATTTTTTATTAGTTTCTAATTGGGTTTAGGGTTTCTAATGAGTTCTAGAATCCATTTCGAAAGCTATATAATAGCAGTGCCTCTCATTCTCTCATCACACTATTCAGCAAGGAGCATTGAGCAAGGGAGATTGGCAGTTGTTTTGAGCATTGAGCAAGGGAGATTGGCAGTTGTTTAGAGCATTGAGCAAGGGAGAGTAGCTGGTGTTTTGAGCATTGAGCAAGGGAGATTTCAGCAGTGGGAGAAAGAGATTTCAGCAGCAAGAGAAGGATTCTGGAAGTGGAGTTGGTGCATCATCTTCTTCAGCACCACCATCCACTCTTGAGCATTTTGTTGCTTCTATTTTTGATGAGGATTGTTATGATGAGGCTTAGTCTTTTGTGACTTGTCTCTATAGTTCTTGAGACTTGCAGCCTTATAGTCTTTATTGTACTTGCAGCCTCATATACTAATATAAATAAAAGCTGATTTTGGATTTTCCAGTTCCTATATTTTTATTTGCATTATGTGATGACTCATGACTCATGAGTAAATGTGATCATTGTGATGTAAATTTAATCTTAATGTTAAAATGTTTAAGTAAATGTATCATAATTCATTAATGCTTTATAATTTTTAAAATTTTAAATGTTTTTAATATATATATATATATATATATATATATATATATTATATATATATATATTTTATTATTATATTATTATATTATTATATATATTCGCGTTTCCCCGTTACCAAAATTTGGGGAGGTCACGTTTCGTTTCGCTTCCGCGTTTCGTTTCGCTTCCCCGTTTCCCCATTTCGTGCAACTTAGGGTCCATATCTTGCTGGTGTTACTCTCTTGAAATGCTGTGAGATTGTTAAATTTTCTGTATATGTTATTTTCAGCCGTTAATAATAGCTTTTTATAGAGTATTGTGAGCACAGGTATCTTGCTCACTTGCTAGGGTTTGGGTGCTGTTAGGGTTTCTGAAGTAATGGCTGGTATCTCCATTACTTCCTGAGATCTAGCAGCATTTTTGCTCTCTTTACTGATGGTTGTTTTGAGCTGTGCAGAAAGCATTTTCTGAAGGAAATTTGTGGGCGTTCGGGGAAGTTCTCGGCTGAACCAACCAACTCCCTCAAGCATTTTTTGCTGAGCCCAATTGGATTTGATCCTGGGTCTATCATTCAGTTTATTTTTAATTTGCATGAGATTTTTCTGAAGTTTTTCACAGTGAAAATCTGAAAATCATTATTTCTTTAAATATTTACTGTGCTTATTGGTGGATCTGGCTGCTAAGGGGCCAAAAAATTTTGTAAATTATTTAACTGTTCTAGGGTTTCAAATTTTTTCTGACTTAGGGTTTCGGTTTTGTCTTCCTGCACATATTTTTATTGGACGTTTCATCACGGGTTACAGGTTTCTGTTCTGCTATCAAAGAGATCAGACATCGGGCCAGGTAAAATCTACATATGTTGGGCACAGTTTGACGTGGCAGCAGTTTAAAGGGAAAACGAAAATTTTTCCAGCATGAATCTGATTGACAGGCCAGTTAAAATCGATCCATGCTGCAAGCATTAAAACTGAAATCTTTTCCTTTGCATTCGATTTTTTTTGTTAAGCGTAGGCATGATTCAGTTATGAATCCGTGTTTCATCTGCGTATCTGTGCGTGGTTTTCTGTGTTCTGGTCGCAGCCCTTTCCCATTTCCGCTTGCTCTCTGCCTGTGCCCGCTCTCTCCATCTCTTTCCGTCCCATCTGTTCTCTCTCCATTCCCGCTTATGCTCTCCCTGCGTCTCCAACTCTGCCCTCCGTCGAAACACTCAACCCGTCCAGCAGCGTGGCCATTTCCTTTGTGTGGATAGCCTCCGGTTGCCTGTTGCGTGCTGCGTACGGCTGCGTATTTGGTGGGCTGCGTATTTCGATCCATATGCGTTATGCGTTTGCTCCCTTGATAGCATAGTCGTTGGCTTCTTTTTTTTCGTAGTTTGGTCATTTTTTTTTTAGTTTAGTCCTTTTTCATAAATATGATTTAATTTGGTTTTATTTGTTAGTTTTAAATTTTAATAAAATTCAAAAAATCAATAAAAAAGGTTTTCTTGTCTTAGGGATAGTTAGGGTTTAGAGTTTTATTTTTTTGGTTTTTTTTAGATTTGTTTTTTTTTAAGTTTTAGAATAGTTTTAATTTAGATCTTTGTATTTTTCATTTTGTTAAAATAAAAATTTAAAAAAAATCATTTCCTTGGTTTGGTTAAAATTTAGTCTTAGTTTTATGTTTTAGCTTTTTTCTTTTTTCTTTAATTTAAAAAAAAAATATATATATATATAAAATAAAAAAATTAAATTAAAAACTTAAAAATTAAAAAATAACAAAAAAAAAATAAACAAAAAATTTATAGTTAGGGTTTTAAGATTTTATTTTGATTTAGGATTAGTTTAGATTCAGAATAAATTTTGTTTTATTTTAAAATAATTAAAAAATCAATAAAAAATATATAAATGAAAATCAAATAAAAATTTTCTTCTAGGGCTTAGGATTGATTTTTTCTTTTTTTAGTTTTTGTTTTAAGTTAAAATCTTTGTCTGAAAAAGCCATAAATTCATCGTGGAAATTTATTTTTGCTAGATTCAGTTGTTTTTCAATTATTATCTTTCATGTTGAGATCTGCGCTTTCAAGGCGAGACGCGAAATTGATATCTGGTTCTTGTGGTGGTTTTGGGCATCTATCTTGTCGAAGTTTTCAGTTGTTGGATGTCGTCCTAGCTGATGACAAATGATTGTTGTTCACGTTTCATGTTTCTATAATCATCTAACAAGTAATCGATTTAATAATCTCTTAAGGCACTGATCTGCTAAAATCAAATTCATCTAGTGCTTATCTTATCGTGTCTCGTGTCTCCCAACCAACTGGTCGACAGTTGGTCTTCATCATCTCACAGGGTCTACCCCCCTTAGCCGCGGGAGACAGGCTTAAACGGAGGGATCGGGGATCAGAGTGACAGCCCCCGGTCTGAGCGTTGTCGTGTCAATTTGCGCGACAACAGAGTGATTGCAATGTTTCCGTTGGATTTTGTCATGTATAAGGGTATGGAACTAGTGTTTAATCAAGAGCACCAATCCCTCTATGTACCTTGATGTTAGTGGCACTAGTTGTCGAACTCCTCTATCATGACCCTCCTAAAAATGTACCCCACTCAAACAAAATCTTGACTTAACATGCTACATTTTTTCTATCTTATTTTAATGCTTAGAGGGTGATATTAATGACAGAGATCCCAATATGGGAAATGATTTTGGTGATATGTAGGTATTTGTTGTAGCATGCTTTTTTTTGGATGTTAAAGACCATCTAGAACGTGTTTGTTGATGTATTTCGGTTCTGAGATGGATTGCACTCGATATTATTTTGATTGTGTGCACCCTTACATGCTATATAAATGAGAACATTTGCTTATTTGTATATAAACAATTTGGATTCATATGGATGCACATGAATATATTGATCTCAATCACAATAAAACAAACACATCATGCCCAATCAAATCAGTGCACCATTAACAATGATTCAAAACCTAATTGGGCTCCTGTCTTGAGATAACGACCTAACTAAGAAAATACAGAATACAAGATAAACTTGGATTTGATCCAACAGAACTGCCTAGATCGGTGCTCGATCTTCTCTATAGATCTGGATCTCTAACTTCTTTGCACTCCCTCGTACCTGGGAATCTAGAGTATCACACTTCCCCTCCTAAGGTTAGTGCCATTGTATGGTGTGTCTTCTCCCTCTCCCTAACCTTGCTTTTATAACTTTACATTGAGCTAAATCCCTAACCGTAACCCTAATCTCAAAGTGATTAACAGTTGAGATTAAATCTCACCTCACTTGAGATCAAACGTTGAGATTAAAGCAAAGTCACTAAAGTAATTTACTTTACTTTTCCTAAGTTTATTTTGCTCAATAAGCCAACATACTAATATGTTATTTTTTGTAACTTAGAGTTAGGCTGAGTTACATTAGCAACTTTCTCACACTTAAGCAACTGTTCTAAGGAGAATGTAGCCGACTTCTGCATTCCTAGACATAAGGCCTATGTTAAAGTACCAACCTGAGCTACAAAAATCAACATCCTCCATGAAGTAAACACATACCATATCATTGATCACTTGCACATACTGATCAATGGGTCAGCTTAGGAATTGTTCCTCCCCTTATGGTTAGAAATACATAATAGGGTATTTTGATAACCCTCCTATATCCAAGCATGGTAATTTGTTTACAAATCATAAGCTAGGAAGACATTTGAAGATGATGCTTGTCCGAAATACTTTGATGCCTTTGCATTAGATATGGCCCATTATGATACTCTTAAGGTTATTATACATATAATGATGATCTCACTTGATTTTGAGAGTATGTTTCAGACACTTACTCCCAGGTATAGCTACCATCCCTTGAGGGATTACATGAGGCTTCTCCAACACTTCAGAGAGGACCTCCAGCCCCATTTGATCACCACTCTAGACACTAGAGCTAGGACATTGACCACATTTTGAGGAGCGTTGACCTTGGGATGTATCCTACATTATTGATGACCCTCTCCTCTCCTTCTAGTGCTTGAAACATTGCACATTTGAGCCAAGATGTTGCCTAGAAGACTGATATACCCCAAAGATGACAGAACACCCCCAAGCAAGCATTGTACCTTCTTAATTGATGTTGCCCTATTTCTGAGCAAATTCGATGATGATGATGACTTGAGACCTATCTAGAGGGGATAGTATACTTCTCAAGATGATGATGTCATGCCCTAGCCTTATGACATCCCCTTCATGTGGCTTGGAGTGATGACATGGGCTTGGTTGATGATGACATACTGATGAGTGAGGTTTTGCTTGATGATTGGATACCTTGTTGATGAGATGGGCTATTGAATGAGGAGGACCCTTTTGACCCATCCATGGCATATTTTGATGGAGATGAGCACTTTTAGAGGATGATATCATTCTCAAAGGCCTTTTTGCTTACATGTGTGGGTTTAAAAAAGGATTAACTTTATATTTTATCATTGAGATAGCTATCTTTGAGGTCAACTTGTGACTTAGTTAACTTGCGATCACAAATTTTATTATTTTTAGGGCTTTAGTCAATTATTGCACTAAAACAACTTGGTTGCCCTCATATAAATAAATGGAAATTGATTTGGAGATGAACCATTATAATAAACTCACTCACATGTTTGGAGAGCGTGTATTAGTCTCTTTTCTCTTGGTCACTATGGAGCAATGACAAATCAAATTGTCTTGGGTAGGATATTGTGATTGGAAGGAATTTTCTCTTGGATATTAACATGATTCTATGGTGATTTTGTCCAAGTTTATTACAAGTATCTTCTTCCATCTTGTAATTGTTGTTGAATTAGTGTTTCACTAAAATTTTGACCAAGTATGTTGAATCTTTTATCGCTCTAACATCTCCCTTTGCAAGATTATCATATACTTTCATTCAAGGCACCTTAGTATAACTTCCTTGCCTTTTTATCTCCATGATTGAAAGTCCTTAGGGTTTTTGAAGAAGAGAAACTTCATTGTAGTATTTTATTTCTCATAACTCTATTTCCATCAGTCTCTTCCTAGACCTCGCCTTTGACTCCATTAGCCCCTTGATTGAGAAAGGCACAAGTCCACTAGTGTGTCGATCATCCTAAAATAAAATTTATTAAAAAAAACGCAACAACAACAACAAAACCTAAATTTCAATTTTATATGTTTTCTAGGGTAAATTAGGATTAAGTTATGGAAAAATCCGTAGTTAATAACATTAAAAACCTTGGACCTTATAGTCCTAGCAATAGGCTTTGCATGTATTAAACTAGAAAAGCATAAATATCATCTTTCATGCATTTTTCAGCCATTAATTTAAGCTGATGTGTAATTTTTCACAGTTGTTTATTGCATTTTCAGCCATTGAAATTTGTTGTAATCTATTTCCTTGATTATCCTTCACTGATTTTTATTAGCAGAACCCTTGGAAGTATTTTGCCTAGGAGTACTTGGACCATCTAATCTCTAAGATCTACCGAGGAAACCTCCCTTGTGAGGATAATATCCAACCAAAAAACAGCAGGGAACAGTTGCTAAGGTGAGAGTGGTGACTAATCCCATTGTTGCCCTTAACCTAGAGTATTTAGTGAGACTTTGCACTAAGGTGCTAGATTTTGTGGTAATAGGGCCCAAAAGGACCAAATCTAATAATATAACCACCTGCCCTCTAATATCAACATTTAACCCTACTTTGGTAATATGTTATTAACATATTGGTGACCACATTATTCCTAACTTAATTGAATGGAGTGTTAATACTCCAACACCTTAACATAAAAATAATATTTTCCAAATCGCTATCCCTCTTGATAAAAAAATCTCTTATAACATAGCCTTGTAAAGAACTTTGAAGAGCAAACATGGCTCCATCACTACCCACAAAGGCATCTAGAGAAATAATAGCAATGCTTATGGGTTCTCTAGGACCACAACCTAGATAAGTGTCATGCCTTCGACTTCTCTTCCTCCCCAAATCCATAACCCTCCATCAGTGCGCCAACAGATGCCATCATCCTAATATCGAAAATGGATGCATGTTAAAGTCCTATATACAATCTTCCAACTTAATTATATTGCCATCACCCTCCATCCTCATGTTGAAGGTAGAATTTCATCGGATTTCCATGTAGTTCATATATATTGATCCTCGTTAGTTCCTTTTGTTTGGATACCTGCTAGAGTAATTATTTTCCCGCTATATTCACTGTCATTTTTCTCTTTTGTTTTTCTATGGTTTATAGAATAAATCTTAAGGAACAAACTAATAACTCCAACCATATTTCATGCATACTTGCCCATAAATTATGTTTATAAAGTTAAGGCTTTAAAACTGAAAATGTACCTTCAAATCCTAAAAAGATGTTTTTTGCTGTTGCACAGGGACCGTCACCCCAAAAAAAACCCATGTACCCTGCGTCCTCACATTCCAAGGACTTTTGGACACTTAAGAAACATCCCCAAACTGCTGGAGACTTTATTGGGGACTCAGGGACTTGCTAGTCGTCCCCAAGGACTAATTTCAGGGAAAGAAGATAAATAAGCCATGAAAGGGAAGGGGATAAATCCCTTTAGAGAATCAGATTGGGAAAAAACAATCAGAATCATCAGTGAACCCATCTGCTATAAAGAGACATATTTATAATCTGCGGATAAAGGATGGATAGAGAAAAGCAAACCAAAAAAAGGGAAAAGTGAATGACAACCTTTTAGAGTATAGATTCTTAGATCAGGGTATCGGAAAATGTTTGCCTCTCAGGGTAGACTGAAAAATGATCAATATGGATCATGCTGTAGTTTTTGTGGCTTTTCATCAGCATATATGAACATTTGAATTAACTATAACGTAACATCCTTTTAGTTGGTCTCAAGATTATTTTCTGAATAGCATAATAGCATGTTTGTCCTTAGTATTATTGTTTGTAGGACAAATAGTTCAAGAATAGATTCATATGTTTACAGCTGACTATCAAAATAGAGAGAAAAGAATTGGACAAGTTTTTGTAAGTAAATTGTGAAAAATTCTGAATTGAACAAGTCACAAATCCTACTGCAGTAAATTGATTTACATCACCTACTTGTATTCTTCATTTAACAAGTTATTTTCAGAAATGTTCAGAAAATACTAATGTAAATACGCTGAAGCCTACACCACTATACAGATCAAGTACTGGAAAAATAAATGAGACAATCATGCAAAGGACACTTGTTTTTGGACTAAATGTCCCCGGAAAAACCCAATCTGGGAAAATTGGTGCAGTAGCTTTGAGGGTTTTCTATTATTAAGCAAAAGTTCTGAATACAAATGTTGGTTGCCCTCCCGGCAAACCAGTGATAGAGAAATACAATGGCGGAGAACCTAAGTGAGTTTTACCTCACTTCACCCAACAGAATCCCGCTAATACCGCAACAAAACTGGCTAGCCCCGGCTACAACTGCGCTTCCCCTTCGCAGTAATTGCGTGGGCCTGCGTGGAGCTCTTTGAGGCTCTGTATCAGCTCTTCTGCTCACTGCATCAACTTTCCCAATTGTTCCGGCAGTTCCGGCTCTCTACATGGAAGGCAGCTTTCTCCCTTTGCGTTGGCCTTTATGTCTCTGCGACAAGGCTGCGTGGGCCTAGACTGGCCCAACGTCAGCTCTTCCTGGCTACTGTGCTGCCTCCACAAGCTTCTATCTGCCTCTCTATCAGTGTTCCGAAACTATCACTACCCCTCAATTGCAAGATCTCCCCAATCGATTTTCCTCTTGAGAACTTCTCACCTCAGAAAATTGATTTCCTCAATCTCTCTATGTGTTTTCTCCAATTGACCCCAAGCCTCCATTTATACTTTTTCCTGTTGAGAAATCAACGGTCGTGATCTAATCTCTAATAAACGGCTAAGATTAAATTAGACTTGATCCTTGTCTCTTAGAAGCTTCTCACCCATATTTTCATTAATACCCATTAATATTTTAATTTTCCTAAGTTTAGACTAAAGAACCCCATTAAAAATATTAATTATTTTAATAAAATATAATCTGAGTGGAATTTCAGCAAACGATTTCTAGGTCTTGGAGATCTCCTATGTTCTAGTCCTTCTACAAAATTTCAAAGCTAGAGCACATCCGATGCTACCCAAAAATCAACATAAATTGTGGGTGGACTTTTTTCCAACATACAAAGGACTTATTTTCCAAATTCCTCCCTTCTGTATACATTTCAAGTAGCTCTCAAAATTGAAGATAAACTAACAAAAGCACCAACCAAGACAATAATTCAACAAGAGCAAAAACAAGCCTGTTCAATCAACTCCTCATCCACCGAGGCAGAATCATCAGTAAACCCATCTGCTTTAGAGAGACATATTTTAGAATCTGCAAATAAAGGATGAGTAGAGAAAAAGAAATGAAAAAGTTATTTTAAAAAAAAATGAACAGCAACCTCTTAGATTATCTGATTCTTAGAATAGGGTATTAGAAAATGTTTGCTCTCAGCGTAGGCTGAAAAGTGATCAATATGGATCCTAAATGCTGTATTTTCTGTCACTTTTCATCAGCATATGGTAAACATTTGAATGAACTAGTGTGTAGCATCCTTTTAGTTGATCTTAAGATAATTTCCTGAATATCATAAAAGCATGTTTGTACTTAGTATTATTGTTTATAGGACAAATAGTTCAAGAATACCTGCATGTATTTAAGAACTATCTATCAAAATAGAGAGAAAAGAGTTGGATGAGTTTCCCTGACAAAATTTCGTGGGTGGATTTTTTTCAACATAGAATGGAAAATGGACTTATTTTCCAAATTCCTCCTTTGTGTATCTATTCCAAGTGGCTCCCAAAATTGAAGATAAACTAAGAAAAGCACCAACCAGGACAACACTTCAACAATAGCAAAAACAAATCTAGTCAACCAACTCTTCATTCACCGAGGCATAACTAACAAAGGCAATGGATCAAATATCCTAAGTCCTATTCACACTCTAACAAGGAATACCTCAAATGGAAAAAAGTTCAAATAATATGTAGATGATCAAGTGGAGAATGACAATATCAAAGTTGGTAATTTGAGCACCCCTAATCCTCAATTACTTTTAACTTTTAATGACTATTGTCTACTGCTCAGTAGATAAGGAACCTCTATTTACACAAAATTGTCAATTTAAGCAATGCATGCTTCAAATGATAATCAACAATGGGAGCTTCAAGTGTCTGATATCACAAGACATGGTCACATCATTGAATCTAGCTTAACATCCCTAACTGAGCCATAAAACTTGGGTCAGTTCAAGACCAATTAGCAACCCACTTGTACAGATCATAAATGTAATATCACATTTTCAGTTGATCCTTTTATTGACATCATTATATGTGATGTCACACCCATGGGATATTGCAACATTTTTTATGCCAACCTTATCGGCATGGTCATCAAACCATCTATAGTTTCTAAAAATGTATATATAAGGTTCAAAAATATCACGAAACACGTAAATTCAACTGAGCCTTTGCAGTTGTACCTCTATATGGAAAACCTGCAATCGACTTAGCAAACATATCCATATAATTTACACTCTATAACCATTTGTCAGATAAGGCAACCAAATTGAGAAAATCCCTCACCTGAAGCTTTGAAGAACATATTGGATGCATACTGACATGTACTTGAGGAACCAAAGCAACTTCCATTCAAACCATATGACACACAATTGTTCTTATTATAGGGTCCTCCCTTCCATATCAATCGCTGAATAAAACATCTATCATACAAGATGCAACATTAGAAAGGTAATTCAGACAATTTATCAATGAAAGGAAGATTCTACCTAGCACTTAACCATAGATTCTACATAGATAAATAATATCTAGGCTCTTTCTATCTTTCTTCTTTTGACTCTATATTAGGAGAAATCAGACCATTGCCTCTTGTTTTTCATTTACTTAGCATTGTAGGAACACGCACACAAATAAAATGTTGAAGATCTACAAACACCTGGCTATAGAGCACCTCTGTGATCATCTAGAGGAGTTCATTATTTTTCCAAATCAGATCTTGTCTTAGAGTATCACGAAGTTCATATGCACCCACAAAATGCCTACAAGAGTGCATTCAAGACCATACTTACACCTTTTGAATGGTTCTTTGTGCCATTTAGGCTAAACAAATGCTCTAGTATCTTCCATGTGACTCATCAAGGACATAATTCATCCACACCTTGGAAAATATACCATTACTTGTGTAGATGATATCTGAAATACGACAAAACAAAGTAGGAACATCTTCAACATGTTCACAGCACCCTTGACTTCCACTTGCAACATCATTTGAAGTACAAACTCAAGAAATGTTCCTCTATCTAAGAAATTATTTCCAATTTGGGGTTAAGGGATTGATTATAAAGACTACAAAATGACCTTAAAAAAGTGTGCTGAAAGAATGGGTGAGTGCCTGAGGGGTACTTTGATATCACCTGATAGACAGAGATGAGAATGCTCTTATAACATCATTATTCATGGCCTAAAAAGATGCACACGAGAATTTAGCACACATTACACTAATGATTAGATAGAGTGAAAAAGAAACAACTTACAACACATATAAGCATTGGCACACAATCCATAAACATATTTCAGAGTACAATGGTCTACCCTTAAAATAATTCATTAAACCCAATGATAATGGAGATAGATATAATACAAGAACAGATTTGTACAATTGGTGATCATTCAAATACAATAATTACACCCCAGAAAATCCACTCCAAGAATAACCTATCTCACAACATCGTTATATGGAAGCTAATGATGGCTTCATGTCTTCTTTAGTCACCTATAACATGTCACGATCAATTTGTTGAAACGAAGTTCAATCAGTTTGTCAACTAGCATGTGTCAACCAACTACTATCTACCTAGTACCACCCATGTCAACCAATGTTGTTAACCAATACATCCATGCCATTGAGATTCTTGACATGCTCAAACATGTTCAAAATGGCATTTGTTGACTCAACATAATCAACAATCTCCCACCTAGTGATTCACCAAGTCAACGAATCCTTTCTCAACTCGTTCCATCTATTTATATATGAAACTCCAACTCATTCGTATACCAAAATTGTTTCCCAATAAGCAAATTCTCTATTAATGTATGCACAACGATTTGATCAATGTTTACAAAGGCTTAGGACAATCTTGCCTAATTCCACCACTTCTTTGACAGTGTGATTGTGAACGTCAATATGCTTTGATCAAGCAAGGCACTTAAGATTGTTTGGAAGTGGGATGGTACTCTATCTATCACCATAAAACCAACAAGAATACTCTTAATGACAAAATTGTCAAAGTTTCATGCAAATAAAAAATGCAAATGCTAACATTAAAAAAAGAGTGAGAGGAAATGTGCTTGAATAATTTCTTATTATAATGCATAATTTGCACCAACCCGTTGACAATTTGTGTAAACCTTGTGACAGTTCACATTTGTTGATTTGGGGTTGCATCAAATGTGCTCTAGCCACAAAATTTGGTGGAGAGATTAGGGCACATGAGATCTCCAATACCTAGAAAGGGTTTGGGCAGATTCTAAACAGTTTAGGATATATTAAAATAATTAATATTTTTAATGGAGTCCCTAAGTCTAAACTTAGGGAAATTAAAATATTAATGTGGATTAATATGAAACTGTGTTAGAATGGTCCAAAAGACATGGATCAAGCCAGATCTAATCTTAGCCGTTGTTTAGGGACTTAATCTCAGTTGTTGATATGTATAAGAAGAGGCTTGAGGGTCACTTGGAGAGTACACCAGATGATCAGTCATTCTATTCTCTAGAGCGGGGTTTGCTAAGAGAGATAGAATCAGTGATCGGAGTTGCAGCTGAGGGGCATTGAGTACAGAGAGACAGAGAGGCAAAGATAGTGCTTGAAGAGCAGCAAGTAGCCTAGCAACCAGGGCTTACTCAGGGCCACGCAGAGGCAGCCGTGAGTTGCGCAGAGCCTCAGAGAGGTCAACGTTACTGACGCAAAGGGCCAGAAGGCTAACACAGAGCCTCCTAAGGCTGACGCAAACCCATTCAAGGTGATGCAGGGCCAGCGCTGGGCAGAGAGGGGCTGACGCAGGCCAAAAAGGGTAGACGCTGGGGTTTCTAGGGCAGATTGGAGCTGAGGAGCTGTCGGAAGGATTATCTGGGGTTTCAGCCGGGAAGTTTGTCTCAAACTGAGAGGTATTACTGCCAAGGAAATTCTCTGCTGGGTAGGCCGGTTTTGGTACCCATATTGTACTTTGATATTTCTTAATAAGAAAACCCTCAAATAGCTGCATCGGTTTTCCCACATTGAGTTTTTCCAGGGACATTGATCCAAAAATAACGGTGTCATTTGGTGTGATTGTTTCTGTTTCTTTCAGTTGTTGATCTGTAATATGTTGAGCATGCACTAGTGTTTATTTTCAATATTTACATTATAAGTAACTTGTTAAGTAATGGAACAAGTAGCTAGGAATAAATCAAATAAAGTGCATGGAAGGTTTCTAGCTGGTAGACTTAGAAACTTCAACATGGTATCAGAGCGTGATTGCAGATCATAGGAGGACTGAGGACATCAGCTGAGCAGAGCAATAGCAGCAGAAAATAGTTGTCCCGAGGTGACAGAAGTTGTCTCTAGCAAAGTAGCAACAAGGGAAGGGTGACACAGTGCCTGCACCATCAAGGGTGAGCTAGGAAGAGGCAGTGCAGAGGCTAAGGAAGGCAAAGGGAGCCTCACGCAGAGCCATGCAGAAGCTAGGAGGCTGACGCAGTTGGCTGAGGAGGCCGGGTTGCTGGTGCCAGAATTGCGCAGAGCCTAGGAGCTCTCACCTTCAGGTTGCTGGGGTTTAGAAGGCTGTGGAAATATTACAGAGTGGAGCTGGTGAGGTACTGTAGTCAGAACAGTACCTGACAGCGCAAGGCCAATAGGAGGGAGTTGCTATCGAGGGTTTCTAGCTGAGAAACACGGATCAGTGGTGCAGTTGCACAGACGATCAGAGTAGGGGGCATCTCGACACCGGCAGAAGGATTTCCAGGAGGGAAATCGACACTTAAAGGGAGTCAGATCGAGAACTTCCAAGAGGGAAGTAGAAGAGCATCATGGCACCACACGGAGCAAGAGACTAGGACAGGCTGGACGGAGCGTCGAACTTCACAGTCTGGAAGGCCGGAATCTTATTCGTACTTGACAGAAATCATGTCAAGAACTTCGCCTTGAAGATTATAGCTACCCAGTCGACCCAAATGATAACGACAAGTACGAGGAGGCAATGGCGAGGGCCAAGAGCATCATCCTTGACGGGGTCAAGGACCATCTAGTACCACACATTGCCGAGAAGGAAACAACATATGAGATGTGGGAGGCCCTCAAGAAATTGTACCAGCATACTTCTGTGCAAAGAAGAATGTTACTTGAAAATTAGTTGAGGTCGTATCAGATGAAGGGAGAACCGATTGACAACTTCCTCGAAGGATTGAAAGAGATCCGATCTCATTTGACTGCTATAGAAGCCACACCGGATCGGGAATTGATGGTGAGGATGGCCCCGAATGCAGTCTCAGAAGACTGGGAGGTATTTGTCTAGAGTATACTAGGCAGAGGGACACTTCCACCTTGGGATGAGATGTGGGCTGCTCTTCGCCAAGAAGAGATCAGACAGCAATCGAAGACACGTAGCAGTAGCAAAGGGATCAAAGTCAAGCAGGAGGAGGAAGATGTTGCCCTAGCATCTGAGGGAAAGCAGGAAAAGAGGAAGAATAAGGATCTCTCCAAGATCAAGTGCTTCCACAGTGGGGAGCTCGGTCATTATGCAACCCAGTGTCCAAGGAAGAAGAGTAAGGGAGAGTCTTCTGAGACTAAGGCAGCGACAGCAAGGGCAAAGAAGGAAGTGTTGGCAGACGAGATTATGCCATGAGTGCACACGCACCACTTGAGCGGAAGTGGGGAGACATCCGCGATGAGGGGTAGGATCCTCGAGGTACCTAGCGTCGAGGATTAGACCTTGCTGGATTAGACCTTGCCATGGGAGCCCCGAAGAGGAGTAGAAGGACTGGCTGATGTGGGTAGAGATGGATGTGGACGGAGCGGCAAAGAGAGCTACAGTGCAAAAGTCCCGAGACAGCGCGAGGCTAACAGGCTGCAACAATGTGAGAGGCACGGGAGTGTTGCACCAGTGCAGGATGGCACAGAGAGGTGTGCAACGGTGTGAGATGCAAGGAGTTGTTGCAACAGCGTAGAGGACAGAGAGGGAGCACTTGTCAGCAGCAGAGGGAGCTTCAACAGCAGGAGGGTCTCTAGCCCAACAGAGAGGTCAGAGTTGGGAGATCAGTTACTTACTTCTCAGTAACTGAGTTGTAGTGCAGCAATGGGCAGCACGATGCAACATGATGAGAAGAGATGCAGTGCAGATGCAGCGTTGGGAGAAAGGACCAGCAACAGCACGGATGCAGAGGGAGCTGTCGTACAGATGCAGCAGTGGCAATGGTAGAACCATGGGCAGCAGTACAGGATACAACAGTGCAGAGGATGGTGGACAGCAGGCCTAGCATCAGCACAAGGACCGATGCTGGATGATCAGGGTGATACTCAGTGAGGAGTATTACTAGAGCACACTCCTTGCTAAGAGGGAGTGTCGATTTGGGGTAGCATCGGATGTGCTCTAGCCACGAAATTTGGTGGAGAGGTTAGGGCACATGATATCTCCAATACCCAGAAAGGTTTTGGGCAGATTCTAAACAGTTCAGGAGATATTAAAATAATTAATATTTTTAATGGAGTCCCTAGGTCTAAACTTAGGAAAATTATAATATTAATGTGGATTAATATGAAACTGTGTTAGAATGGTCCAAAATACATGGATCAAGCCAGATCTAATCTTAGCCGTTAATTAGGGACTTAATCTCGGTCATTGATATGTCAACGAGAATAGTATAAGAAGAGGCTTGAGGGTCACTTGGAGAGTACACCAGATGATCAATCATTCTATTCTCTAGAGCGGGGTTTGCTAAGAGAGATAGAATCAGTGATCAGAGTTGTAGCTGAGGGGCATTGAGTACAGAGAGACAGAAAGGCAGAGATAGTGCCGGAAGAGCAGCAAGTAACTAGAGAGAGTGATGCAATAGCAGCCAGGGCTCACGCAAAGGCAGTCGGGAGATGCGCAGAGCCTCAAAGAGGCTAGCGTTACTGACGCAGAGGACCAGAAGGCTGACACAAGGCCTCCTAAGGCTGACGCAGACCCATTCAGGGTGATGCAGGGCCATCACTGGGCAGAGAGGGGCTGACGCAGTCCAGAAAGGACAGACGTTGGGGTTTCTGGGGCAGATTGGAGCTGAGGAGCTACCGGAAGGATTATCAGGGTTTCAGCTGGGAAATTTGTCTCAAACTGAGAGGTATTACTGCCAAGGAAATTCTCTGTTGGGTAGGCCAGTTTTGGCACCCAGATTGTACTCTGATATTGCTTAATAAGAAAACCCTCAAATAGCTGCATCGGTTTTCCCACATTGATTTTTTCCGGGGACATTGGTCCAAAAATAACGGTGTCATTTGGTGTGATTGTTTCTGTTTATTTCAGTTGTTGATCTGTAATATGTTGAGCATGCACTAGTGTTTATTTTCAGTATTTACATTGTAAATAACTTATTAAGTAACAGAACAAGTAGGTAGGAATAAATCAGATAAAGTGCATGGAGGGTTTCTAACTAGTAGACTTAGAAACTTCAACAACATTGACCTTAAAACGAGTCAAGTCTACCATAAGACAAGTTGAATAGACGGGTTGGAACTTTGCATTCACTTATTGAAGCCTAGCTTGTGTCAACCCAGTGTGGCTTTGTGTCGACCTATTGTAGAGCTCCTCCATGTCTTGATCCATTAATGGATTCTCAACTTTGTCAGCTTGAGAAGAGTTTATTTGGTCCACATCAACACCCAAACCCACAACCATGAACCATCTTCATCACCCTAGGCTTTATCCTGAACAACTCTCACAATCATAATAACCTCGTAATGAACGGTAGACCCTAGCCTAGTTGAGTATTGACTATAGCACTACAGGCTTTGTTTGTAGCAATCTTTGCATAAATCCCATCTAACCCAAAGTTCCATCTTCATATGGATCCTCTATGTTGATTTCTAACAAGTTCAACATTGTTATTAACTTATTTATATAGATTTGCAGTGTGTTCTCAAGTCCACATATAAGGGGGTTCTCATGTTTGTTGAAGGTCAACCCCTCACACTGGTTCATATTGTCATGGGTCAGCCCAACTCAGTTCTACATAATCAAGTCTCCACACTAGAATAGTCCAAAAACCACTCAGTCTTTCAAGGTCAAGAAACTTAAAATTCAATATATCAAGCTCTACATCAAAAATTTAGGCTTAGTGAAGATGGGTGTGGGTTTTAATGAAATCAGTTACTATTATAGCAACAATTTCAATATAAAGAAAATACCATTATTGATTTAATCAATTGGGTTTGGCTCGAGTGGATGGGAGAAATATTGTTACTTTCCCCACCCAAGTTGAATTCCTGCATGTGACATGTTGAGCTCATAATGTGTATTTCTTGTAATGACTTCAAGCCTTGTTGTTTAAGCAGTCCCTCAAGGTCCAAAACATGAATATTCCTCATATGGAATATAAAGATATTTTTCATTTAAAATATATATGACAAGGATTACTAAACTTGAGCGACCCAAAACCCCTCCCACTAATGAGGTTAAAGTTTAAACACCTTCAACACAATTAGGAAGTGGTGTCTAAAATTGAAAACAAACAGGAAAGACTTCTTACCCGAATAGGAGAACATAAAACAAGGAACCACAACTCACCAACAAATTGTTCAAAACCAAGTGGAAGAAGTTAGAACATAGCTCATGGTCAAGTTAAAGGGGAAAAAACTTCATGTGATTGAAATGGTTATCCAAAACAATATTTAAAGAAGAAAGATTGCATCAACCCAAGAAACTCAATGTTTAAGTTTGTGGCCTCAGCTGTAGAAATTTTAAGGTCTGCAGCCCACCCCAGTATCGGTTGGTTTTATGCATCAAGTTTAATGCCCACAGCCCACATATGCTGGTATATAAACTTGAAATATAAATTACAAAAGAAACACAACGGGCTACCTCTACTCTTTTAACTTTTCACTTTCAGCTTATAAGGAAATAAGACAAGCATACACAAAATTTAAGACACTTGATTTTTGGTCAAACACTGACCCTGGAAAAACCCACAATGGGAAAACTAGTCTTAAGGAGGATTTTATTTGTTAATCTCAGAGAAAAATTTTTACACAGCAATTAATATACTTCAAGTACTTATCTCTCCCTCGAATTTTGTGATCAGCCTTCTAGAAAAATATGCCTCTGTCCTTGAAACCCATGCCTCAGTCAGACCTCTGCAATGTGCTTCTGTCAGACCTCGGCCTTGGGATTTATGCTCAGACAGACTGAAGAACTGAACTCAGTTCTCTAGAAACTCATGCCAATACACAGCAGTAATTGCCCTCAAATTTATGCTGTCAGACAGACTTAAATTCCTCAATCTTCATGCCACTCCAGCAACTGATTTAGAGCCTCAGACCGACTGATATTCCTTGAGATTTGGCCTATTTATCCTCCTAAAAATACACTTGCTAAAAATCTGCCCCGAAATTCGCGCTAGGGCTGCTACAGAACCACAGGTTTGGTGCCAACCTTCTCTTGTTTGGAAACTCAACCCTCTGATGGTGTTTCTCCTTGCTGTGGGTACTCCTTTCCTTCAATAAACCTTTGCATTCACAGCCACCTCTTCTTCTGTTGCTCTCTTCTCCAACAAATGTACACGAAGAATGACAGCCCTCTATGCCTTTTTTCCCTTATTAGTTTCAACTTTCATTATGTTGAGAGAAGCCCTAACCCTATGATCAAGGGCTGAGATTAGATCTCAGCTCTCCTTGATTGAGGAGGAGATCTAATCTCTCATTGACCCCCTTTTTATGTCTCCGCCCCATTAATGAGCCCCCTAGTCACTTTAATTTGTTTTTGTACCTTGTACCTTTTTCCTCAGAAAGTTAACTTCAAAACATAAAGTGACTTTAATAATATAAAGTCACTTACTAAAAAGGTGTTCTCATGTGTTTTCCTAGGAAAAAGGCAAAAGCACAAGGAAAAACCTCCGTGGTACCTTTTTTCAACATCCCCATGACCAATAAACCTTTGCAAACAAACCAGCTTCCTACATGGGACCTTGGATCTAAAGGGCATTTCTCTTCACAAGGCTTGGACAACTCCAAGTAACACAGTTATTATTTGTTTTTAATCTACTATGGAACTACTATGAGCAATGAGAGTTAAAAAGAGGTTATTCTCTCTCCCACAAAAGATCTATCTATATGAGGATCTTGTGAAAGTTCAAATGGAGAATCAACAAAAGGATTACACCCAAGCCATGCATGCAAGGAATAACAAGATATGGGTTGTAATCTAAATTTGTCTGTCAATGATTCATGACTCTCCCCCAGAACTGTACGGTCCACACCCAACCCCCCTCTCTCCCCTCCATCTCAGAAAACTTACATTGATGGACATTTCTAGTCAATACCCTTGGAGCATTAGGCTCACATTGGAGGGTACATATTCACGGAGCCCTTTCTCTTTGTAGCATTGGATCATCTGATGGAGGTCTTTAGTTGGAGAAGCTTCACTTCTTTTGGTTAGATGATTTTGCTTGCTAGTTTGGTCCTCTTCTCACATGCGCTTTCCTTGTTGATCATGCCTCGGTTACATAATTAATAGCTATGGAGCATGTTATCTCATTATGGTGTGGTTTTGGTGTATATATTCTTATCTTGCATGTGCTACAACTTGTTCTTGGATGATGGATCTAGCCCCACAAGGGGTTAGATGACGATGGTTGGAAATAGATGTTTCATGATCTTGTTGAAGGTTCCCAATGACTAGGTGTATTAATGTTATATTGTTGGTTTGTCACTAGGAGGGGACGTTCTGCATGGTCCTATGTTATTGATATGTAGTAGGGTCATACTTGATGATTGGAAGGGTTAGCATTTTCTATTGTCCCCTTCTCTTATGATGTTGATGTGGTTGGGGGATGTGTTATGGCATTGCACTTTGCCTTGGTGGGATTTTCCTAGGTGATATAACATTGTAACATTTGCTAGATATCACCTAGGTAGAAATGTGTTGATAACGATTAATACCCTCATTGATGTACTATTTTCCCAAGTTTGAATTAGAGGGCAAGCAAGGGTGGGGACGATTCAGGAAGCAGGGTTACCATATAAATCTTTAATGGTCATGCCTTTTCTATGGTTTGATGAGGTTATATCATGTAAAATTCCTTTGGTGTTGTGCCCTAGTTTCAAACCTAGGTGGAGTTATTTTGTCATTGTGTTGTTATCAAGGAGGTCTTTGCTAGGGGATACAACTTATTTCCATGGTGAAATATTTGTGGGAGTGAACCCCTACACCCACCCCAATTGGCATACATGTTCATGTTAATTTAATCAGTGGGTGACTACTAGGAGGTTGAATTATAGTTTTATTTGGGCATTCACCTTTGAGCACACATGTTTAGGTCAATTTAAATATTTAGTAGTAAAATCAATCCACTTTTATTACCTTGGAGGTTAATGGCTTGAGCACCCTAGTACATTTGGTAGTTTTTCACACTCAGAGGGGTTATTTGGAGGTTATTTTAGGCTTTATTATGGAGCACTCCTCTCCTGAGTATAGTTACTAAGATGCACATGCATTATTTTATTGTTGGGGAGGTTGGCACACTCCTAGGGTGCAATCTTTCTTATGCACATGGTTTGCTGGGATTTGTTGATAGTATTGAGAAACAACACATGGTTTAAGCATGGGCATTGATGGGGGTCTAACCACCTTCAACACTCCTTTCTAAGGCGCACTTCATATGGAGATATTATATTATTTGTTGGGTGGCTATGGTATTTACATGGAACAATTATTTAGAGCACACCTCTCCTAGGTGCTCTATCATTTCTATTGCATGGATATTTCGACAATATTTTAACATCCTTTGATCGTCATTGACATAGCCCTCACCTATTCAACTTGGAACATATATATTATTTTATTTGAGGTGGTTCTGGAGGATTTTATTAAGAAGTGTGTGGCATACTTAGAGGGTCGTGTTATAGCAAAATCTAGCAGGCCTAGTGCAAAGCTTTACTAGGCAGACCCAAACATTAGGCCAACAAGAGATCGGCTACCATTGACACCTCAACAGTATTTCTCCAATTATTTAGTGGTGTTCATGTAAGTTTT
The DNA here is from genome assembly GCA_000404065.3 of Pinus taeda. Lineage (NCBI taxonomy): Eukaryota > Viridiplantae > Streptophyta > Pinopsida > Pinales > Pinaceae > Pinus > Pinus taeda. The sequence goes on along the minus strand of APFE030573731.1, from coordinate 175,518 downwards.
TTATTATCATGCCAGCATCTAATAGGTGTTCTAGTCTCTAAGGTGTCAGAGAGGTTAAGGAACATGAGATCTCCAATTTTGCGAGATATGGCTCCAAAACACCTTAAATAAATTAAATAACCAAATAATTAAAATTTCCTAGGTCTAACTTAGCAAAATTGGTTTATTAAAGTGTATTGCTTAAGTAAATCGACTTATGCTCTAGAGACTTCCAAAAAATGACATGGATCAAGTCTAAGATGATCTTAGCCATCGATCACGATTAGATCTTGGTCGTTGGTGCTCCAACGAGAGATTATAAGAGCAAGTCAATGGGGCTTGGAGAAGACACACCGAAGGAGTAAGAGAGTAGGGTAGTGAAAAGTTCCCAATATGCATCATTCAGCTAGGGAAGAGTTCAAACCAGCAGAGCATTAGTGAGAGGATCAACAAAAATTGGAGAGAGATTTCAAGGAAAGGTTTCTACAAAAATTTGCAAAGGTCGAGTTGACCAGTATGAAGGTCATGTGAGTTTCTCCAATACACAGATTTGGTCAGCAGATCACTTTTCCAATTGTCGAGATCAGATCCAGAGGTAGAGCGAGTCGCCTAATGCGAGTGCAAGATCAGCAATACTCAATTTCCAGCAAGTGCATATTTCCCGCAGCAGCGTTTTTTGTGTGCATTTACTAGAGGAGTCCAAGTTTGATTTTGCAAGGGAAACAGAGGGTTTCTAGGTCGATCTGCCAATTGGAGTGATGGAGATAATTTTCCGAAGCTTTGGCAGTATTTGGAAAGAAAATCTATGTACTTTCTAATTTGCTAAAGATAATAAAATGTAAACCCTCATTTGTTGCACTGACTTTCCCTTTGGGGTTTTTCCATGTACATTAGTCGAAATCATTGGTGTCATTTTTTGTGTGTGCATTATCTCTCAGTTCCTGATTTATTTTCCATAGCTTTTATATTAATTAAATAATTGAAGACAAATAAACTGCGTCAATTAGACGAATAGTTTCCAGTTTATTGTAATTGTGGATTTTTCACACAGTATCAGAGCGGTAGTTTATCAGATTTGAAGCTGAAAGGCAAAAATAAGTGAAATTGTGCAGTTTCAGAGGGATATATGAAGCATAAGATCCAAATCTGTGAAGGCCAAGCCAAGGTTCGATTTGCAGAGGAGCAGAAAATCTATTTCCAAATCCAAGTGGAGGAGAAATTCGATTTTGCTTCAGATCTGTGTCAGTGGGCAATGGCATTGCCACAAAGTTTTTTGGGTGAGCAAATTAGTTAGTTCATAGAGGAGATTTGGGCGCAAAGATTTACAGCAGGGGTTTACCATTGCAGATCTGTGCTGGGGAAGGAAGAGGAAGGCACACAGGAGGAATTTCCAACAAATTTTCAGATGGTTTCCAGTTTTTCCAGCTAGGGAGAGGAGATCGAAATTCTAGTAACAAGAAGGTCGTATAAACTAGACATTCCAACCAGTGTGCGTTCTAGGATCGGTAGTGCAAGCTGCCTAGAAGGAATAACAGACAGTGCATTGTGCGAGTTCTAAAAGGATACCAGAGGAGAGTGCAGGAACAGGTCTACCTGTACAAGTTTAGATATGCACATTCCAGGAGAAGTGCGAGTAGCAGAAGATGCCAGATCTAGTTGCCAAAAAGAGAATGAAATTTACACCATATAGTTCTCCAGTACTCTCAAAGTTAGAGGAGGTTGATTTGTCCATAGAAACAGGGTCGAAGAAAACAGAGCAAAGAACCAGATTACCCAATTCGTAGATCTAAACCAGTAATTTCATTTCCAGTTACCAGATCTATTTGTCGAATGAGGTTCAAATAGCTTCAGAAACAAAGGGAGGCAACATATTCACTGGATTTAATTTCCGGGATTATTTCTCAATGAGCAGTGCGAATGGCAGGATCCAGTGCAGGAAACAAGAAAAGGATGCAAGTTTGCAGAAGAGGCCGAGTTGGTTTTGCATAGGAAACAGTGAGTTTCCAGATCAATTTTCCAGTTGGAGGAGTGAAATAAAAACTCTTCAATATTTGAGTTTCATAGTTTTTTGCAGCTTTTGCCAAAAGTGGTCGTGCGAGTTAGCCAGAATTCAGATATGGGCAGCAAATCAACTTCCAAACAGGTGTCAGAGGAAGTACAAGTTGTCTAATGCGAATTTCCCAGTAAGGGACAAGGATCAAAAGGAGATAGTGGGGCACCAAATCCAAGAGGAGGAGCTTGATACCTGAGAGTATTAGGTTGGGCAGGATCCAGTGCAGGTGCAACAAGGAGATCAGTTAGATCAGTTCCAGTTGTTGCAGTAGGATCATCACCCTTGCTATAAGGGCCCATGGTATCATAGTAGTAGGTTCAGTGTCAGCAAAGCTAGTTGCAATTAGAGACAGTGCAAAGCTAGTTGCAGTGGCCCAGGCAATGCGAATTGCTCAATTGTAGGACACAAATGTAGTTCCAGCCAGGTTGATTTCCCATTGGGAGATTGAGAATCAGAGGGAGTCTAGCTTCAAAGGAAGAATCTCTATGGAAGCTTAGAGCTTCAAGTTCTGAGGAGATCATACTCACTATTGCAGTATTTGCAATAGCACCAATAGTGTGAGGTAGATCAAAGTATGTGTAGTGGTTGAGAGTGAGATGTGAAGGAAGGAGATGTCACAGATGTCAGACATCAACAACATGATCAAACCAACTACAGGTTATAGAGGAGAAAAGGATGTTGAGGATAGCACACCTTCCTCACTAAGAGGGGGTGTTAGTTTTGGAATATGATGGTAGCATCGAACAGGTGTTCTAGTCTCTAAGGTGTCGGAGAGGCTAAGGAACATGAGATCTCCAATACCCATAACTGGTTTCGTGAGATATGACTCTGAAACAACTTAATTGAATTAATTAACCAGATAATTGAAATTTCCTAAGTCTAACTTAGGAAAATTGGTTAATTAAAGTGTATTAATTAAGGAAATCGACTTATGCTCTAGAGACTTCCAGAAAATGACATGGATCAAGTCTAAGATGATCTTAGCCATTAATCACGATTACATATTGGTCATTGGTGCTCCATCGAGAGATTATAAGAGCAAGTCAATGGGGCTTGGAGAAGACACATCGAAGGAGTAAGAGAGTAGGGCAGTGTGAATTTATTGGTACGCAGCATCCAGTGAGGGAAGAGTTTGAGCCAGTAGAGCACCAATGAAGATTAGGAAAAATTGGAGAGAGATTTCCAGGAAAAATTTCCACATAAATTTGCAAAGGTCGAGTTTACCAACACGAAGGTTTTACGAGTTTCTCCAGTACATAGATCTAGGCAACATATCACTTTTGCAGCTGTTAGCATCAGATCTAGAGGATAGAGCGAGTTGCCTAGTGTGAGTGCAGGATCCCCAGAACGAGTTCAGGATCAACAATTCTCAATTTCCAGCAAGTGTGTATTTCCCGCAACAGTGTTTTTTGTGCAGGAGGCCAACTTTGATTTTGCAAGGGAAACATAGGGTTTCCAAGTCGACCTACCCATTGGAGTGGTGGAGATAATTTTCTGGAGCTTTGCAAGTATTTAGAAAGTAGATCTATGTACTCTCTAATTTGCTGAAGGTAATAAAATATAAACCCTCATATACTACGTTGATTTCCCCTTTGGGGTTTTTCCAAGGATGTTAGTCTGAATCATTGGTGTCATTTTATGTGTGTGCATTATTTCTTAGATCCTGATTTATTCTCTGCATCGTTTATTTTAATTGTGAAGATTGCAATAGTGAGCTATTTATTATTTGTTGTTAATTAAATAACAAGAGACAAATAAACTACATCAATTAGATGTATAGTTTCTAGTTTATTGTAATCGTGTGTTTTTCACAGTTTGCACCATAAGGGAGGCTTCCCTATAGGGATCACCTAAAGGATATTCAATAAGAATGGCTCAAGGTTATGGATGAGGTGTAATGATGGGGATAGGGCACCACAAAGACTGGATGGCGTGGATAATCTTCACCAAAGTTCAAGCACTCTATCCTTGGACCACTAAAATAACTTAAAAATTCATTACAAGTTAGGTTTTTGTATATTTTAAATGACAGGGTACCCAATGTCATATAATGTTTTAAAACTCCAACTCCAACTCCGACTCGGTCGAGGGTCGACTCCGACTCCGAGTCCGACTCGGATTCTGAGTCCGACTCGGTATCGACTCGGTCGGCTCGATTTCAATGACTCGGTTGTTGTAAAAAATACATTAAATATTTATTTTTTATAAAAACACATAATTTTAAAGATTTTCATTCATGTTTCCAAACACACAGCATTAGGATATAGATAGAAGACAACATATGATCAAAGTAGGCTCATGAATATATCCATTATATCAAGATGGCACCCAATGCACTATCCAATACATACACAATGATGATATAGAGATCAAAACAAAAACACATAACCAAGGAGGCTAGAAATGGCCTCCACAACAAAAGTCTGTGACCAGTTTTACTGGCTACTTCTAGAGTTGCCAACATCATCTGGCTCAGTGTTGCTTGGGAGCGGGAGCGACATTTTCAGAAGCTCCCGGTTTGGGAGCGAATCCCAGAGGTACATAAAGGGATTGGTGCTCTTGATTAAATACGAGTTCCATACCCTAATACATGACAAAATTCAATGGAAACATTACAATCCCCCAATCCTGAAATCCTGAAAAACTGATAAGTCTGTTGGATTTTGAATGAAATCTAAAATTCTACTTTCTCCATAAGAAATCCAATGAGGCCGGAACCACTCTCAAACATCCTGAGTCATTTCATGGTAATGTTAAAAATTTAAGTAAAAGGATGAAAATGAAGATTAAGGAGAATATCACTCTTACTTTAAGAATTTAACATTACCATGAATAGCATATCAATACTAGGGATCAGAGTCAGACAGAGAAACCCACGGGTCAGACAGGGAAGCCCAGGGAGTCCCCAACAATGAAATTTCAAAAAAAAAAAAATGTCGCTGAAGTGACTTGACCGGCCGCTGTTACCGAGCCGACCAGGTTGTTACTAAACCGGTCGAGTCGTTAGCCAACTTGGTCGGCTCGGTAACAACCCAGCCGACCAGTCTGGTTCAAAGGCCGAGTCAACCCAGTTGGTCTATGACTCGGACCAACTTAGCCGAATCAGAGACGAAACGACCAGTTTTTAAAACAATGCATATAACAACCAAAAGAAAAAGTATTACTATGGTAAATCAACAAAGGATCAGGACATTCAATTAGATATGAAGGATTTACAATGGAATTTTTATGGCTGAAACATGCATAACGCAACAACAAATGACGACATTATCCCTAGAAATAGGGTTTAACATGCAATAGAACACTAGATTTTGAGTTTAGAAAATTATTTAATGGAATTCTTATTTAAAGAACAATGGCATATCAAGAAAATCACCTTTTTAGCAATATTTCACATAAACTCCAACCCTAACCCTAAATATATCAAATCAAATAGAGAAGAGAGAATTTATTAGAGGGTTTAATCAACACCACCGAAACTAGTGCCCCATTCTAAATGAGCAAATGGAATCTTCTAGGGCAAATTCAATGAGGATTGCCTTGTTGAAGAGGGTGAGATGACTATGGCATCTCCTTACAAACCCTAGTGACCTCCTTTTTATGAGAGATTTTGAATTTAAGAGATGTAAACTCAGAGTTCTCTTAGAGGATTCAAAGAAAACAATTTTACATATCGTAATGCAACAAGTTTCTAGATAAATTAGCAATTCCAACCATGGCACGTGTAGAAGCCCTACTTCACAAATATAACACGCAAAATATAGAAAATATGCAATAAAATTACAAAATTCTCACAAGAATCACTTCAATCAATCCCAAGAAACCATCTTCAAGCAAAATTCCATCTCCAAGAGAAATTCACACAATTAAGATCACATTTCAGCCAAGTAGAAGAGACAAGGACTAATGCGCACTTCCAAAGAGAGGAGTGTGATGAGTGTATGATTAACTATAGTAGTGTTGAAGATGGTCTATCCCACCCCTCAAGGGATCTCTTTTGTTGTGATAATACCACTGAACATAAACCTCTCACGATAAAGTGAGATCAACAATCATTATGGACAAAAACCATTAAAGCATCATAGTGAACCATATCTAATGCTAAGGGCACAAGTATACTTCTCACAAAACTCACCTTGAAATGTCTCACTAGATCAAGGCTTGTAAACAAGTTACCTCACCTACATTAGTGATGATTAGGTCAACAACTCTTTTAGGTGCTTCCATCCCCCAAGCGAAATAGAATGTCCCAAGTTAGCCCAATTCCATAGGTGTGTGAGAATAATGGTCACGAAGTGGGAAAGACTTCAAGGCAAGTGCCACAGCCATGAGACCAGATAATGGGGGTCCAACATCCTCGTGTATGTAAGGAGAAAGCAATCATGGTCGCATGAGTGACCCCTTTTAACAGCCTCCTTTTTCCACCCCTTTGGTGTGCCTTTTACTTTAATGAGTTGTATTTATATGGTGCATAGCTTAGGAGCCCAAGCTTGCTTTCATATTTTTCCAATACCTCTTTAATATGTAGCAGTTTCTCGCCCATCAAGGTTAGGACCTTCAAGAGTTCCTTTTTTATATGAAGCATTAAATGTTTCTTGAGGAACTAGATGATGGCTAATAAGGGGGGTGGAGCTCACATTAGGTTTTTTCCCACACGCTAAATATTATCCCGACCATCTTTTGCATTTTTCATTTTCTTTCATTGTGGCTTTATATGCTTTTAACATTCTTTTAGTTGCATCAACCTTTGAAACCAAGCTTCTAGGCCCTATCTCAAGGATGTGGATGAAGCGTGCCAATCTCAATGACACATGACTACCAGCCTAAAGGAATGGAGATGGATAACAAGAAGAGATGGAAAGTAGTAAGTATGGATTACCTTGGACATACTACATCAATCAGTGCTTCCCCAATAGCGCCCTTCCTAAACCTTAAGGCCTCGATGGAGGTCCTACTAGACTAGAATCAAAGACTAACCTCCCAGGTGAAGTGTCGGAACAAGATTACAATCGAGATTGATTAATCATCCAGTTTATCTCATGATCCATATTAATATGCCCATAATATTAAATCACAGCACATGATTGCAAAAATTGTTAAAGTACGTAGCGATACATGATCCACCTTCCCTCAAGAAGAAATGCCAGATAAGAGAGAGATTTGATAAGAGCAATTGGTGGAGAATCCTAGCATAGTGTTATGTGTTGGCCATCACGGGGCTATTGGTTTGTTGGTTATCCAATGAGGAGAAAATTTTTCTCCTAGGGGTTACACACTTTCTAGTCAGTAACATTGCATGTATTTACTTGGTCTTCTTACTATACTTGGAGTGCACACTTGTGAAGACACTACTTGTTATTAATGGAGGGTGTATTTTGCAAGCTCTTCAAGGTGGATCCTTTAGCACATCCTCCTAAAATTTTGAATCACCCACAAACCTCTTACTAGCTACTAGTGTAACCTGTACAGCCTTGCTAGACTGATGTACAGTCAAACTACTAGCTAAAATCATGTTGTGATCTATTGTATGACCATTATACGGCCTTATCTATTCCCCAAAGCCGCTCAATATGGCCTGTACAGCGATGGCCTCCAAACTTGGCTAATTCCTCTCACTACCGCAAACTTCCTTTGTCTTTTCTAGGCTTGCATGAATGTCCTTCCCCACCCAAAAACTAAGATCTATGTTAGGGCTTTTGTATGTCGTTGAATACCCTAAATTTAAATTGTTGACTGATATTCGTAGACTTTGAGTTGCAATGCATTCCAGTTCAGATCCAAACTTATCCTATGCAGATTTAGTGTGAAATTAAGTACATAATACTCACACTCTGTTTCTAACAGTCACACCATGAATTGTTGAAGTGAAGAAACCTATTTCACTACGTAACTTGAATCACTATTAATAAAATCTATCTCACGCCTAAAACTCAAATTACTATTTTGTTCTAATGTCAAAAACTCATTCAGAAATGAGATTGACAATTACCTCTAATTATGCTCTCATTAACTCTATTCAGAATCATTACACAAAGCTAATCCCCAAGGTTCTACGAATCAAAAGTAAACTCACTAATTGACTCAAACCATTCCTTGTGTACCACTTGATTCAAAGCAAACTACGCATCTAAAACACACAACTTACAATTTTCTAACTTAGAACCAATCTGAGTAATCAAACAACAGACATACACAACTTCAATTTATTTAATCAAAGCTTACTACGAAATCAAATAAATAATGAGCTATCCATTCAAATGATTATTACACTACAATTCAAGCAATCATCACAAACGAAATTGAATAACTACACTATAAATGATATGCAATTCTCCAAGTATCAACACACGATCTATACTAAGAATGACACTTCGTTTCTAATCAATTCTGGGTATTCAAACTACAGAAATCTCGTGCCAATGACATATAGATTCACATGCAACGAAACACTTCCATTCAAGATAGGAGATTCAATTTAAAACATACGAATTCATTTCTTCATAATTCATCTTAAATCGAAACCTTCTTCTCCAAAATTCATGAAATTGGAAGAGTAGTCACAGACATTAACATATACAAAGTATGCTTATAACAATGCTCCAAAGGCTTGCAAAGACTCAATAACATTACACTCGTTATCTTCAACTCGGATCTATGAAAACTTCAGAGGAGACTTGAGTACGAAATTAAGTGCAGAAATTCTGCAAATCGTTAACGGAAGTGAATGAAAATTTAAGTGCAGTTCTACCTAACAAATTCGAAAATACGCACTTAATACAAATTTAAGTGCACTTAATACGCAATGAAATTATTACAGGAATCAAGCTTTGAGGTGGACCCTTGCCACAACCTAGAACAAGACTAACCTAATTCAATACTCACAGGGCAACGAAACATAAATGCTCAGATATGAATAGAAGTCAAGATAATTATATAAAAAAATTTAGTAAAACATAAGTCTGAGAGTTCAATCTTAACAGAACAGAGTCAAATAATATTGTGCCACAATCACCAATTCGACCTATGCATATATCTGTGCATGTAACTCCACATACAAAACATTGGACCTTTTAAAGAATTCAGACCTACCAAATAGTTACAACAAATTGACTAAGGAGAGTAAAAATATTTGGGATCTAAACTAAATTAAGCTAGGTGAAATCTTTAGGATCATTTCACCCAGATCATAACTGAACTGCCCCAATTGTGACACTATCTTTGGATCAGAGAAACTAATTCTATGATTAAGAACAAGAAAGACTATTCTGGAATGCTGATGGTTGACTGGTTGCCCTATCCTGACCCGAACTAAAGTATTGTTTTAATTACAAAACTGAGTACAGAATGGTTGTTCCAAAATGGTTGCTTGATATGTTGTTGGACTGGTGTTGGACTTTTGATGACTTGTCCACTTACTCAAGTGTCTACCCTATATTCAAGAGTCCTTCTATAGATCAGCCAACTTGAGTCAAGAGATATAAATTTATTTAACATCTACCTAAAACAAACAAAGACATACGAAAATAGTACTTATTAATAAATCTTACCTCCACTGTAAAGTAACACGGTTTGGCTAGTGTGGAGAGGTTTTAGGGTGTCAAAAAGGGGTAAAGTAAGATAAATGATAGTAAAAACAGTGGGATAAGATGTGAAAAAGGGTACAAAAGTGTTACCCAACATCCCCCCATGCCAAAGGTAATGCATGTCCTCATGCAGCTGTCCTTTTCAAACTCAACCAATCATCAAAAAATAGGTCACCCCTTCCTTCAAATTCCCGCCACACTAACTAGGACTTCCAAACTATGGTTTTCCTGCATTAATGGTCATTGAAATCTCAAGGCTCGCTCATGGGCATTAAGCCTCTTAACAGACCTCAATTGTTTCAGCTTCCAACTAATAAGCTGCTTGTTCCTCATGACGAGTGCATCATTCTTGGAAACTAGGGGTAGATTTTGGTTCCAATACTACTCATTAACCGTTCGAACATATTGAAACAACGTCTTATAATTATAAGCCCTTTCCTTAAGTTTTTTGTTTTTCCTCTGTAACTTAGCTACCAACAATTATAAATCTTCGTCACCACAAACCAAGGTATTCTCAGCATGTATGGTTTGTTGTCATGAACTACTCCCTCTGCGAGTCGACCCATCAAGTGTCTGGCTCTTCTTAGATTTAGATGCCCGCTTCTTCTCGACTAGACCCTTGTCAGATTGACCTTGTTGTGGCGAATTACTAAGAGATCTTAGAAATTATCTATCAGTCTGTCTTCCTCAGGTGAAATACACCCTGCTTCTTCGACTTCCCGAGAGGGACTCTTCATTTCCTATTCCGGAGAGGACAGAATGGTGACAGGTTTTTCGATCTTGAGTACCAGAAGTGGAAGGTTTTTATCTAGACATGCTTCTCGTGTGCCGCAACCCTGTGATGAGGTCGGAACCTCAGATACTTTCTCTTTTCGTACTGGTGCAGTGGCCACTGATGTCGCTTCCTCCTGTTCTCTGAAGAGTTTTCTCTTCCTCTTCTTAGGGGCTACATTAGCTCCCACAGACTGTTTTTCTATTGGTGAGACAATTGGTTCCACAACCTCCACCTGAGGCCTTTTCTGTTCGCTCGGTTGGGCTTCTTCGGCTGCCGCATCGTTATTAACAGGTTCACTCTTCTGTGCCTTACTTCTTTTGCATTTATTTCCCTTCAAGACTAGGGTCAATTTCTTTGTAGATGAACTAGGGTTTACAGACTTCTTCAGGGGTTTCACCGAATGGCTCTCCTCTTTTCTAGACACGGGGGTTATCACAGCGCTCTAGCCTTGTTTAGAACTAGAATCAGGAGGCACCTTAGCTTCTTGACCTAATTTCTTCGATCAGGGGCTAATAAGCCTTTATCGACCCTTAATTTGGTTCTCTTCACTAGGAAAACTTTCAACCAAAAACTCTTCCCAAGACTTCTTAAGCCGACTCAACTCATGAACAACTAGCATCTTGATAAGACTGTGATGGCACACGCTAGTTTCAGGGTTTTTGGCAGTGGATTGAACACCCCTGGTGACTTTATACAAACTTCTATGCATGAAAAACGGAAAATTGACTTCTCGTCCATCTGAAAAGTGTAAGAGAAGCCTAATATGGTAAAGGAAAACAACAGCGTACCTCCCCTCACAAGTGACAAACCTTTGCAATGCAGTGATGAGTGGGCATCATTCCTCCTCTATGCAATGTTGCAAGACCCCCTTCGACCAGTTAATAGACTTGTATGCGGGCTCAAGAAACTTAGAACAGTCATCCCACTCGAGCGACCCTCCTTTAAAATAGTTCTCACTAGTTAATGGCAATCTAGTTGCCCTACTTATCGACTTTTCAATGACTTTGATTTTCAGGCTCCCGACCCATGCCACTTTCCCATCGAAATTCTTCACGAAGGCCATTGCTACCCTGTCGTTATAACCTTGGAATTTTTTAAGAAAACCCATCAAGCTACGCCTTACACGTAACATATTCTGGGCTCTTGCAGAATTGGGCGAATGTGGGTTCACAGCGGTTGACCCCCATGCCGAAGGTGGAGCAATATTGAAGATTAGACAGAAAATACAGGGATTCACAACTTCATTATTGGCTGAACTTAGTGATGAGACTGACAACCTTCATTTTCAGGGTTTCACATAGATTTAAATTCAAAACGACGACTATGGAATTATGAATTACGGTGCGGATTGGCTATTTGTAATGATGAGTAGGTACTTGATATACGTACCACACGAATAGGAATGAATGGGAAAGGTAGTGGGATAGGATGGTTTAGTATTAAATGAATATGGGGCAGATATGTAATTCATTACAAAGAAAGGAGGTAGATTACTATTAAGTTCTATCATATATATGCTTTGAATTAGTCTAAGTAAATGCAAATTCGCTCATACCTTGATTTGACTGCTCATTGATATTCAGGACCTCAAGAATAATAATGATGAGTACAACTTGGTCTTTAGCTGAGTGTCCTCTTCATTTGTCGAATTGAGGATGATAGATCTGTTTATAGAATTATAAATGATCCAAAGTACTTGCAATTTATCATCTTCATTGATTTTAATGCTACTAGGCTAAAACTGATCCCATATACCTTTCCTGGACTTAATACACAAATTTATAAGAAATCATTCGGTACCCAAATCAATCTAACAATAGTATTGAATTAAGTACAAAACCTCTGAACTTGCTCAGTGAACATGGAAACAATGTAAAATTGTGACTACATTGAAAAATGAACAAAAATCTTCCTTGAAATCCCATGAAGGCCAACTATAGAAATTTTGACTGAAATTTGACTTATGGTTGTTGTAGAACAATCTGGTGCCATCATACCATGGATTTTGACCAGGCCTGGGATGATCACTGCCTGGGGCATTTCAATTTTTGGGAGTTTGAAATGCACAGAAGAAGACTCTGAGGGGGGTTTATTTTCCATACTTATTCTACTGAGCCCGAAAAAGAATAATTTTGTAGTCAACAGCGCCCTATCTACTGCTTCCTCATAAATTTGACGAGCCTGGATTAGCTGATGCTCGAGGTATTCATTTTTAGAGAGTTTGAAAAACCCAAAATAGACTCCCAAGGGTTTCTTTTCCGTGTTTATTCTACTGAGCCCAGAAAAGAATAATTATGTACTCAATAGATCCCTAACTACTACTGTCCCATTAATATTAACGAGCATGGGTCAGTCAATGCTCGGAACATTCAATTTTAGGGAGTCTAAAACATTCACAGTAAACTCCAGATCATCCTTTTCCGTAAATAAAGGAATAAACTTACCCTTGACAGATTTCCTCTTTATTCTATGTGAGTTGTGGAGGAAAACAAAAGGTCATCCCATTGTTATATATATATATATATATATATATATATATATATATATATATGATAATAAAAAGAAATCAATTTGAAGAACCAGAGGGGTTGGGTCCCCCTTTTGAACCAACTCCATTTCTGGATCATGCATCACATTCTGCAAAAAGTCTTGGCGAGAGAGCAAATGGTGGTAGATTTTCAGTCTGTGGCCATTTACCACAAATGAGGTTTGATCATCATCGATGGTTTTGACCTTGACTGAGCCATTATTAAAAACTTCTTCAACCTCACAGGGTCCCAACCATCTGGTTGAAAAATTTCCTTTGAAATGTTTAAATTTGCCATCATATAACAGTGGCCAATCTCCGGGTTGAAAGACCTTTTTCTTGATGTACTTATCGTGCCACTGAGCTCTCTGATCATGTACCAGCATAGTCCTTTGGAAGGCATCTTGTCTGATTTTGTCGAGTTCGTTTAGCTGAAGTATTCTTTGTTTTTGAGCTTCATTTAGATCCATTCAAAGTTGAGTAGCAATCCAAAATGTTTTTACTTAAAATTCAATGGGGAGCAACACTTGCTTCCCATATACTAACTCGTAAGAAGTATACCCTGTCACATTCCTCCATGTTATTCAATAAGCCCCTGACGTTTCTAGCAACCTATCAGCCCAGTCCCCATTGTGTAGCTGAATTGTCTTAGAGGGATGGACTCCAAGACTTTGTTAGTAGATTCAACCTGTCCATTCGCCTGAGGATGGTATGGAGTAGATTTCTGGTGCTTAATCTGGTATTGTTTAGTAATGGCCTTCAATATTTTGGAATTGAATTGTGTCCCCTGATCAGTGACAATCTCTCTAGGTACCCCAAACCGAGTCAAGGTGTCTTCAAAGAGGAAATATACAACAAACTTCTCAGTGGTAGAATATAAAGCCTTAGCTTCCACCCACTTTGTCACGTATTCAGTACAAACTAATATGTATCTCTTCTTCTTGGACATGGGAGAAATGGGCCCTACAAAATCCAATACCCACTTTTCAAAACGCTCTATTCGATATCTGAGTCTGAAGAGGCATCTCATCACTTGGAATAGGCCTCCCCATTCTTTGGCAAGCATCACAACTAGAAACGAACCTTTTGGCATCTTTAAAAAGAGTGGGCCAGTATTAAATTGCATGTAGGACCTTATAAGTTGTTCTTTTGTCTGCAAAAATGGCCACCACAAGGTTCATTGTGGCAAGCTCTCAAGACATTGTACACTTCATCTTCTCGCACACATCTTCTCATGATCAAATCAGACCTTGTGCGGTACAAGTCTCCCTCTATCCAAGAGTAGTTGGCACTTTGTTGCACAATGTTATGTTTCTCCTTGGTGGAGAGATTTTGTGACAACCTTCCTGATACCAAATAATTGGCCACATCAACAAACCAAGGAGTATGTGTTGAAATGGGAAACACATTCTCATCGGGAAAGTCATCTGCAACTGGTACTGGAGCTCTGTCTCATGCAATATTAAGTCAGGACAAGAAGTTTGTTGTTGAATTATCTCATTCAAGCTTGTCAATCATCGTGATATTAAATTCCTAAAGTAAGAGTAACCATCTAGTAATTCTTCCATTAGTAATTGGCTTATTCATAAGGAACCTAATCACAGAGTGATCAGTATGGACAAAAATTTCGTAACCAGTAACATGGTGCATGGATTACTACTAATAATTTTTTTCACTAACTGTGTAGTTTAATTCTGAAGGTGAGAGATTTTTTATAACAAAATAAATAGTATAAGGAATGTGATTCTCCCTTTGTCCTAGCACAGCTCCAAGGGTTGTATCTGATGCATCAATACAAATGTGAAAAGGGAGAGAGCAGTTAGGTCCTCTCAACACTTGAGCAGTAGACAATTTGTCCTTTAGTTCTTGAAAATCATTTTGACAGACTGTATCCCATAGAAAATCAACATCTTTAGTAAGCAGTTTAAACATAGGTGTTGTAATTCTAGTGAAATTTTCAATAGATCTCCTATAGTACCCTTCATGTCCCAAAAAGCTTCTTACCTCCTTTTGCGACGTTGCGACTAAAATATGTGATATTACCTCAATTTTTGCAGGTTCAACTTTTATCCCTTCTTGTAACACATGGTGACCCAAAACAATCCCCCTAGTTTGCATCATTTTACATTTGATATTACTGAGCGCCAAATGAGCTTCTTGACAATGAATCAACACTTTTTCCAAGTTCTGCAAAGCTTGCTAAAATTCATCACCATACACTGTGAAGTCGTCCCTATAGACTTCCACACAGTCATGTATAAGATCAGCAAAGACAGCTAAGACAACTCGCTAAAAGGTAGTTGGAGCGTTGCACAGGTCGAAAGGAAGAACTCTGTAAGCATAGGTGCCCCATGGGCAAGTAAAAGTAGTCTTCTCTTGGTCTTCCGGGGCTATTTGATCTAATTGTAGCTGATGTACCCATCCAAGAAGGAGAAGTACTTTTTCCTTGATAGTGTATCATGCACCTGATCAATAAAAGGTAAATGAAAGTAATCCCTCAAGGTAGCTTTGTTTAGCTCTCTGTAGTCATTTCCCATTTTTCTCAGGAACTACGACCAAGGGAGATATCCATTTACTGTTAGAAATGGGGTATGTAAAATTCGCACTTAAAAGTTTTTGTAATTCATCTTTGACAATTTCTTTGAGAGTTGGATTCATTCATCTGTGTGGCTATCTAGCAGGCCTGATTTTGTCATTTGTGTAAATGTGGTGTGTACATTAGGATGGATCCCTTTCATATCTAAATAATCCCAAGAAAATGCTCTAGATTGTTTTTGAATCATGTTTATTACTTGTTGTCTATGTTTTGTACTTAATTTTGTACCAATGTACAGTGTTTTTCCAGCACTGATTTCAACAGGTTGAGCACTTGCTTCATTGTTTTCTTCCAAGGTTTCCATAGTAAATGATACAAACACATCAGGGTGACAAGTTTCCTGGAATTCACTGCTGAAAACATGATGAAAGCCACTAAAATAACCAGGATAATCTATGCAATTAATATCAAATAAGAATTGTTGCAAAATGTGTTCTTCAGATTGTTCTTGAAGCTCTCTTGATTGTTCTAAAGTCAATAAGGGAAACATACAGTCTTCTTCCCCATAGGGATTTTCCAACCAAAGCGGTACTCTAGCAGCTAATTGGGCAGGTGGAAAAATAGTTAATGTTTGAATTTGTGACCCATTAGAAATAGTCATTTCCCCATTTCTACACCCAATAACAGCATCAACAGTGGCCAACCAAGGCCGCCATAAAACTATTGGATGTCCAGGTTTAGTAGCTTTTGGAGAAATTACCATGAAATCAATCGAGTATTCCCAAGAAGCTATTGTCTTCTAAGACCCCCACAGGTTTAACAATGGACTTATTTGCTAACTCTAAAACAATGGGTGTACGCCTCACTTCTTTTAATTGTAATAATGTCATAGTGTCAACAATCATTGCATTGATGGCTGACCCCAAATCTACTCCAGTATTGGGCAGAAAAGTTCCATTGATTTCTATGGTTACCACAGGGTTCCCTGGATCATCATATTTTGGTGGTAATCCAGATATCATTTATGACATTTGACTGATTACTTTAATATTCTGGTTTTTATTTTCTTTCTTCCTGGATTTTTGATGCAAAGATCCCTAATAATATTGGTATAAATAGGAATGTCTCTAATAGATTGCAGCAACGGAAATTTTATGCAGACATTCCTCAACTCAGTTTCCAAGTCATGTTCTATGGGAGTTTCAATTTTCTTTACAAGCAATCTCTCTGGATAAGGAGGTTCCCTGGGTTCTAAGAGCTCTTGTGGTTCTTTTATTTCACTGGTTTTTTTCAGTTTATGTTTGTTTAATGGTTTTATCCTCGAGTTCTATATGAGGATCCTCCTCTTGAATGACTACTGTTGATTTATTTTTATTAACCATTTTCCCAGACCTTAATTGAATTTTGTTTAAAGGAAAAGCAGTGATAACATAAGTCGGAAAAGGTTGCAGCTCAATGTTCTATACAAGTTGAGGAGGTCTATTATTGTGATTAGGAATCGATTGTGCAAGCAGCTATGTTGGGCGAGGAGGGTTAAAAGATTGTTGCACTTGCTGTGAAGATGAATTAGTGCTTTGAGGTAAGGGCAAGGGTTGTTATACTGGAGGTGGTAGCGGTAATGAAGGTTGCTAAAAGTATGATGGATTATATCCTTGCTGAAATTGAGGGACATTCAATGCATAAGGCATGCAGGGTGGACATTGATTCTAAGGATATGGAGGTGCTTGGTTTTGAGGCTGAAAAGTGTTCCCATATAAATTCCCTCTCCATCCTTGGTTCCAAGGTGAATTTTGAGTTGGTTGTGTAGGTCATGAGGGATAAAGTGGCTGAAAATTCCATGGTTGATTTTGAAAAAAACCTTGCATATTAGGATCTTGATAAGTAAAATTGTTTGGCCCCCTCCGCAATGGTGTCCTAGCTGATTGAGGAAACTCACTAGTCTCGGCCCCCACTTTGTAAATAGCTTGTAATCTAGGAAGTGAGGGGCATTGGTTAGTGGGGTGCTCATGTGTACAAATCCTGCAAACTTCTACAATGCTAATCGGGCATTCTCTCTCAGCATGCTTCCGTCTGCACTTAAGATAGAAAACAGCCAAAGCAACCTTTTCTTCCTCTTGTTTTCTTTTAATTTTCAAAGTATCCAATTGATCACTAATGGTGTTTAGGATGTCAGTTTTAAAATTTTCCAAGAGGTTCCCCAGCTCAATTCGAGTGACACCACCCTGTACTGGTTTAGACTTCATAGGTATGTAATCCCTTGAGTTGTCCTGGATTCTTTTGCCTACCTTAGCTTGACTTCTAGAATAGGTTCATCATAGCTCAACTATTTTAGTGAAGGGCTTCTTACAGATATCACCAGAACTTAAGAGATTTAGTGTTTCAATGCATTCTTCCCTTAACCCTTTTAAAAAGACAATCCTGAAGGTTCTCTCATCCAAATTACCCACTCGAGATTTGTGATAGTTATAAAGGATCTTTCAAGGTATTCCTCCAAACTCTCATCTTCCATCTGTTGCATCTTAAAAATATCATAAACATCTTTGCTTTTACAGTAATCCTGATATTTTTTAAGAAAAACAGACTTGATATCATCCCAGGAGTAAATAGTGTGTTCTCCCAGACTCATAAACCATCTCAGGGTTAAATCTTTCAAGGTAGCAGGAAATAACTTAAGTTTATGTGCATCATCATAGTAATTATAACTTTTGCAAAGAATATCAAATTCGAACAAGAAAGAGTCAGGATCTTCAGAGGACGTACCATGGAAAAGTGGGAGAGATGCCAAAGATATATTCTTCGTAGTAATGTTTTTGGTGATGTCCAGTATTGGAAATCCTAAGGTAGTCTCTGAATCTTCTTTATTTTCCTCAGGTCCCCCTCTTGGCCCATCGCTCCAGTCATTATTCCCATTAAGTAAAGTGTGGATTCTGTCATTATCCCCAGCAATGGCCCCATTATTATTTATCTCATTGTTTCGGTCACCATTTTTGTTCTCCTCACCACCTCCTCTATTAGCCATCTTTGTTACTGGTTCATAAGTAAGCCCAAGCATAGTATTCCATATAGAAGAAGATTCAACTGGATTGGTCCTAATATATCCAGGTCCCAAATCCCTTTGAGGTCCTCTTACTGTTGATTCTATTTGTGAAACTACCACCAATTTTATGCTCACAACAACTCCCAAGATAATTTGTTCTTGTTGTGGTGTACTTTGAGGTTGTGTTGCGGCTTGCCTCCCCTTGATGTGATACTTCTTTTACTGAGGCCACCTTTGTGGTAGATATTTCTCCCTCCTCTCGAATACCTAAGTAATGATTAAGGAGATTAGTTGGGGGTGTTTTTGTAGGACCAAATAATTCTGAAAAATGATTTTGTACTCTTAATAAATCTACCCTTACTATCTCTGGGCCTACCTTTACTTTTGCGCATAAGAAAAAGAAAACACTACAAATATTTACTGAAGACAACCAGACATTGGAGTAACCCCACCATAATGGACGCGTGGATCTTCACCCACGTCTTATCGTACACTCTTCAGCCTCTAATTGCCCTGCAGAATCCTTGTCACACATAAATCCTCAAAGAAATATTACCTGGACCGTCTGCAACTCCTCAACAACGGTGCCAAAAAAGTTAGGCCTTTTATATGTCGTTGAATACCCTAAATTTAAATTGTCAACCGAGATTCGTAAACTTTGAGTTGCAATGCATTTTGGTTCAAATCCAAACTTATTATATGCAGTTTTAGTGCGAAATTAAGTACAGAATACTCACCCTTTTTCTGATAGTCACACCATGAATTGTTGAAGTGAAGAAACCTATTTCACCATGTAACTTGAATCACTATTAATAAAATCTATTTCACGCCTAAAACTCGAATTACTATTTTGTTCTAACTTCAAAAACTCATTCAGAAATAAGATTGACAGTTACCTCTAACTATACTCTCATTAACTCTATTCAGAATCATTACACAAAGCTAATCCACAGGGTTCTACGAATCAAAAGTAAACTCAATAATTGAATCAAAACGTTCCCTATGTACTACTTGATTCAAAGCAAACTATGCATCTAAAACACACAACTTACAATTTTTTAACTTAGAACCAATCTGAGTAATCAAACGACACACACACAGCTTCAATTTATCTAATGATGAACAGGAATAAATTTAATCAAATCTTACTACGAAATCAAATAAATAATGAGTTATACATTCAAATGATTATTACACTACAACTCAAGCAATCATCACACAAGAAATTGAATAACTCCACTATATATGATATGCAATTCTCCAAGTATCAACACGCAATCTATAAGAATGACACTCTGTTTCTAATCAATTCTGGGTATTCAAACTCAGCATAAGCTACAAGAGTCTCGTGCCACTGATATATAGATTCACATGCAATGAAACACTTCCATTCAAGACAAGAGATTCAATTTAAAACATAAGAATTCATTTCTTCATAAATTCATCTTAAATCGAAACCCTCTTTTCCATCATTCACGAAATTGGAAGAGTAATCACAGAGGTTAATGTATATAGAGTATGCTTATAACAATTCTCCATGGGCTTGCAAAGACTTAATAACATTACACTTGTTATCTTCAACTCGGGTCTATGAAAACATTAAAGGAGACTTAAGTACAAATTTAAGTGCAGAAATTTTGGAAATCATTAACATAAGCAAATGAAAATTGAAGTGCATTTCTACCTAACAAATTCAAAACCACTTCCTACGCAATGAAATTGTTACAGGACTTGATCAAGGTTTGTGATGGGCCCTTGCCACAACCTAGAAAAAGCGTAACCTAATTCAATACTTAGATCAACAAAACATAAATGCTCAAATATGAATAGAAGCCGAGATAATTATATTAAAAACTTCAATAAAACATAAGTATGAGAGTTCGATCTTAACATAACAGAGTCAAATAGTATCGTGCCACAATCACCAATTCGGCCTATGCGTATATATGTGCGTGTAACTCCACATACAAAACATTGGGCCTTTTAAAGAATTCATGCCTACCAAATAGTTACAACGGATTGACTAAGGAGAGTAAAATATTCGGGATCTAAACTAAATTAAGCTAAGTGAAATCTTTAGGGTCATTTCACCAGATCGTAACCGAACTGTCCCAATCGTGACACTATCTTTGGATCAAAGAAACTAATTCCATGCTTGAGAACAAGAAAGCCTATTCTAGAATGTCGATAGCTGACTGGTTGCCGATGTTGAACCTAAAATAGAGTATTGAAATAAGTACAAAATTGAGTATAGAATGGTTGTTCCAAAATGGTCGCTTGATATGTTGTTGGACTGGTGTTTGACCTTTGATGGCTATTCCACGTACTCAAGTGTCTGCCCTATATTCAAGAGTCCTATAAATCAATCGATTTGAGTCAAAAGATATAAATTTATTTAACATCTACCTAAACCAAACAAATGTGAAAATTTGGAGACCCAAATTTCTACTGCAGGCTGCAGCAATTGATTAAGCATCTTCTATTTGTTAAGTTACTAAACAAATTAATTATTGCATCCTACAGCAAATACCAAAACTAATACACTGCAACCTTCACTAATTAAATTAAACGCAGAAACAAAAAACTGAGCAATAAAGAAATACACAACACATGACACCATTATTTTTGGACAAATGTCCTTGGAAAAACCCAATGCGGGAAAACCAGTGCAACAGTTGAGGGTTTTAATTATTATGCAATAGTAAATATTAGTACAATTCGTTGGATGCCAATTTGGCTATTTGATACAGAGATAAACTGGCAAAAAGGTTAGTGAGAGAAATCTCACATTGTTCTAGGAGATTCAATTCTAATTAGGGGCTTGTTGACTGGCCCCATGTTGCCTATGCGCAGCTTCTTCGTCAACCCTATGCAGAACTACGTCACTCTGGCTGGGCTCTACGTCAATCCCTCTGCTGACTGGAAATTCAATCTCCAGGCCTTCTGGTCTCACACCCCAACTTCCTGCACTGAATCTCGTCTCTCCTAGCTGGAATTCGAACTCCCTCTGAAGCTTTGCGCAGCCTTACTGAACTGTTCTCTGCCTTCAACTCCCCGGATCTGCAAATCTTCCTCAGTCTACTATCCCTGCCCCTCACTGCAAGAAATCACCTTGACTGATTCTCTAGCAACTGCTGTGTTGCCCTCCCTGAGCAATTCGAACTCTTGATCTCTCTCCGATGTGTTTTCCAAATGCCCATCGAAGTCCTTCATATAATCCTCCAGTTGAGTAATCAACTGCCCATATTAGATTCTAATCAATGGCTCAGATCATTTGGACTCGATCTTCATCTTCTTCTAGAAATTTCACCCGCAATTTGATTAATACCCTTTAATTATTTTAATTTCCTAAGTTTAAACTTAGGCATCCATTAAAAATGATTAATTATTTTAATAAAACTGTCTTCGGGTGGAATTTCCCAAAACAATTTATGGGTATTGTGGAATACATGTGTCCTACCCTCCCTGCAAATTTTGAGGCTTAGAGCACATCTGATGCTACTAAAAATCAACACGCCCTCTTAGTGAGAAATGTGCTCTAGTAATGCAACCTGCTGAAGCATCACCCAGACTGTAACATCTCCCTTTGCGCTGTTGATGTCTGACATCACTGCCCATCAACTATTGTGCAAATGTTGCATCTGTACTGCTACTGACCTTGCCACTACCAACACTGCATATGTACTGCAACCCTCATAAGTTCTACATCTGTGTTGTTGCTGGCACTGCCATTGCCAACACTGCATCTACATTGCAACCTTCTCCAACTGCTACTGCCACTGCATCAGCAATGGAAAAGAATCCAAAATTACTGAATAGGTGTTCAATGTGATGCATTTGTTGCTGAAGTTCTGACTGCTGCTAGTCTTTGCACTGTCACTAAAGCCACTGCATTGTTGCTGACTCTGCTCTGTGCCAATTGCACTACTGCCAACACTAGCTCTACGCTGCTTAGATTTTGGCACTCCTAGCCACTGCAATTGTCACTCTAACACTCCTCCTCGGCACCAACTAACCCGATCCATCCTGCTACTTCTGATATGGGCTCCCGTAGCAAGGTATTGATCCAAGAGGTGGACTCCTCAAGGATCCTACCCATCTACAGTTCTTTCCAACTATAGTACTAGATCACCCCACCTCTCCCCTAGAGGTATCTAGGCAGTCATGGTGAACTGCTCTTCCTTGATCTTTGCAGTTGCAGCCTATGGATCATGTTTCGCATCCTTGTCCTTCTTCTTGAGAGGACACTGCATAGCATAGTGACCAAGTTCACCACACCGGAAACATTTGATCTTTGAGACATCCTTCTTCTTTCTCTGCTGCTTCTGCTGCCCCTTTGATGCAAGGGCTGCATTTCTTGCTCCTCTTTGGGCTTCGTCCCTCTGTTGTTGTTGCCATCAAGTTTGCACTTGATAGAGTCTCTCCTCATCTCTTCCTACTGAAGAGCAGCCCACATTCCTTCCCAATCTAGCAATCTATCTCTGCCGAGGATATTCTGGACAAACACTTGCCATTCTTCAGAGCTAAATTCAAGGCCAACCTAACCATCTCAGTAACCTGAGGTGTTGACCCCACGGCTACCAACGAGTCTCGGATTTCCTAAAGCTTCATTAGGAACGAATCAATGTGTTCCCCTTCTTCATCTATGTGGATCTCATCTTTTGCTCCAAGTACATCTTCCACTGCCCGGAAGATCCTTCGTATAGCGTAGCCAATGCCTCCCACATCTATTGGGCAGTATCCTTATCGGCAATGTGACACACTACGTAATCTCTCACTCCATCGAGGATCAATCGCTTGGCATTTTCCATCTCACCCTTGTACTTCTTGAGCGGGTCTGGATCTGCGGGTACAACTACCAAACTGTCGACATAGGTTTTGAGATCGTGCTCATCCAGAAGACATGAGATCCTTGCCTTTGGGATCACATAATTGGATGCACCATCCAACCGATCCTGATCTCTTAACCCACTAGCTGCCATCTCCGCCAACGAAATGTCGAACTGCCTCCTTTCTCCTCTGTGCAGCACTAGGCTAGCCTACGCACTCCATGCTAGAGTTAGTAGATCTGCTCCTCTCTGCTACTGCTCAACAATGTCTCCTTCTACCTTCTAACGCTTTTCTGCCCCAGCAACTGCTGCAGAAAACTGTCTCACCATAAAGCTATTCCGCGTTGATGCTTCTACGTTGCTCCCTCTGACACTGGCAAACTTCGATCTAGAAATCTCTCTCTGTTGACTCACTCAGAGAGAGATTTTTCCCACGAAATTTTTTCCCTCCTGCCCTAGACTGCACAATCCCTCTAGGGATTCGATTTGCTGCCTACACAGCACTTCGACTTCTCTTCAGTGTTGGGCTCTTCCGACTCTGTTCTCTTGCTTCACTTGCGCTCTGATACCATGTGAAAATTTGGAGACCCAAATTTCTACTGCAACAACTGATTAAGTATCTTCTATTTGTTAAGTTACTGAACAAATTATTTACTGCATCCTACAACATATACCAAAACTAATACGCTGCAGCCTTCACCAATTAAATTAAATGCGAAAATAAGAAATTGAGCAAGAAATAAATACACAACACATGACACCGTTATTTTTGGACAAATGTCCCCAGAAAAACCCAATGCGGGAAAACCAATGCAACAGCTGAGGGTTTTAATTATTATGCAGTAGTAAATTTGAGTACAATTTGTTGGATGCCCAACTGGCTATCCGAGTATAGAGAGTAACTGGAAAAAGGGTTAGTGAGAGAAATCTCACACTGTTCTGGGAGATTTGATTTTGATCAAGGGCTTGCTTACTAGCCCCACGATGTCTCTGCACAGCTTCTGCGTCAACCCTATGCAAAACTGTGTCACTGGCTGGGCTCTACGTCAATCCCTCTACTGACCTCTTGCTGACTGGCAATTCGATCTCCAGGCCTTTTGGTCTCACATCCCGACTTCCTGCACTGAATCTCGTCTCTCCTAGCTGGAATTCGAACTCCTCTGAAGCTTTATGTTGCCTCATTGAACAGCTCTCTCGCTTCTCTACCTTGCACTCCCTAGATCTACAACGCTTCCTCTAGTCTACTATCCCTGCCCCTCACTGCAAGAAATCACCTTGATTGATTCTCTAGCAACTGTTGCGCTGCCCTCTCTGAGAAATTCGATCTCTTGATCTCTCTCCGAAGTGTTTTCCAAATACCCATCGAAGTCCTCCTTATAATCCTCCAGTTGAGTAATCAATGACCCAGATTAGAATCTAATCAATGGCTCAGATCATTTGGAATCGATCTTCGTCTTATTCTAAAAGTTTCACCCTCACTTTGATTAATTCCCTTCAAATATTTTAATTTCCTAAGTTTAGATTTAGGCATCCGTTAAAAATAATTAATTATTTTAATAAAACTGTCTCCGAGTGGAATTTCCCAAAACGATTTCTGGGTGTTGTGGAATACATGTGTCCTAACCTCCCTGCAAATTTTGAGGCTTAGAGCACATCTGATGCTACCAGAAATCAACAACAAATACATACGAAAATAGTACTTAATAAATCTTACCTCCACTATAAAGTAACATGGTTTGGCTAGTGTGGAGTGGTTTTTAGGGTGTCAAAAAGGGGTCAAGTAAGATAAATGATAGTAAAAACAATGGGATAAGATGTGAAAATGGGTACAAAAGTGGAGCCCAACAATCTCCTTCTCTATATTGTTCATTGTGTGTCTTTTCCCTTACCCTAGCCTTCTTTTTAAAAGTTTGAGTTATTGACTACATTCACAACCGAAATCTCCAAAGTGATTAACGCTTGAGATTAAATCTCAAGTTCACTTAAGATTAATGGTTGAGATTCATCTACTAGTGGAGGTGATTATTTTACAGAAACGCACAGCCTAGGGTTCGAAGAGGTTCAGCACCTGCTCCTAATGGAGAAACGCAGAGGAGGGAGCTCCCCTCCCTCCTACAAAACTGTTGTTGCCAGTAGAGGCAAGTCCCCTCTGGGTAAAGTCAAAGATTCGAAGGAAGAGGAACAGAGTAATAATGAAAAGGAAACAGAGGGGGGCAGACCCAAGGAAAATGTCAGCAGTAAAGACAAAGAAGAAGAAGACAAAAGCCAAGGCACAAGGAACAATAAACAAAAGGGATCGTGCAGACCCAAAATGGAGGTCACTCCTATAGTGGTGTTAAACGATCCTGCACTTCAGGCACACAGAGAACATATGGGGACCTACGCTATAATCTGCAAGTTTATGAGTTTATGGCCCACAGAAAAGTCTTTGCAGTTATGGATCAAGTATCACTGGAAACCCAAAGGAAGTATAGACCTGCATCTAGGGTCCAAGGGATTTTTCAATGTGGTGTTCACAAACATCGAAGACAAAGACAGAATATTCGAAGGAGGACCCTACTTTTATGCAGCAGTTGGCCTCTATATGCGGCCTTGGAAGATGACTTTGTGCCAAAGCGGGAGACTTTCACTTCGGTACCGGTCTAGCTAAGACTCTATTCTCTTCCTCTTGATTATTGGCAAACTGAATCGCTTGTTGCCATAGGTAACAAACTAGGACGTTTTGTCAAAGCTTCGGAAGCCACAAGAAGAGGCAAATACACTTCCTATGCAAGGATCTGTGTAGAAATGGATCTATCAGGAGCTCTTCCGGATGAAGTCATCCTGGAAGTTTTTGATGAGGGATGGGTTCAAACAGTAGACTACAAGTATATCCCGTTCAAATGTCATAAATGCCATGAACATGGACACCTATTCAGAGATTTCCCTCTTAGTCAAGCAGAAAACAAGGGCAAACCTAAGGAAATGAAGGATACAGATAGCTTCCAGAAAGTTATAAGTAGAGGAAAAGGTGGCAAAAAAGGACCAAGGCAACTTCGTAATGAGGGGCAAAAGGTCAGTGAAAATAGGTATCAAGCACTGGAAGAAAATGTAGAAATGGCAAATGAAGACCAATCTATGGAGGACAGCCCTAATGGAATGGAAACGGAAACAAAAGAAGACTGCAACCCAACACAAAAGACAGATAATAAGAAAGAAACTATATTGAGTGAAACAGAACTAGAGATGGATCAGGAAATGACCCAAAGTGAAACAGATCTGGAAGATCATGAGCTTCAAGAAATTCTAGATAAGGAACATCTAGATCTGGAAGGGTTCTTGAGGCAGGGATCCACGGGAGGGATAGACTCACTACCTCAAGAAGACTGCAACAAAATTCAGCAGCTATTCTTATGGAAAACTCAAGAAAGAGAATTAGTCAACGAAAAAACCATTGAAAAACAGGAACACAGAGGAGTTAAAGTAATGAAAATCACTCCAGGATTAGCAACCAGAAATGCAGGAAAAAAGAGAGGTAGGAAAAAGCAGAAGGACCTCTTGATGGAGTGTGGAAAGTTAATGATAGACTCAGGTAAGATGAAAGACCTTACTAGTTACTCATTTACAAATCTTTAAATATGAAGCTCACATCATGGAATATCAGAGGTCTAGGTAGTAAAAGAAAACAAAGAATGCTTAGTCATAGAATGAAACTAGAAATGCCAGATGTTATCTTCATCCACGAAACGAAATATTTTATCCAGAAAATAAAATAAATCCACAGCAAATGGCTCAATAGATTTCATTTCCTAGAGGTTAAAGCTGAAAACACAGCTAGGGGCATTCTAACTCTGTGGAATCCAAAGAAAATCAGTATAACAGATGCAGAAGCATCTAGAAACTACTTATCAGTGGTCATTCAACCAGTGGGGGATGCAAAAACCTTCCTGGTCACAAATGTTTATGGTCCTAAAAGAATGGATGACAAACTCAAATTGTTAGACTCCCTAATTGATCTCAGGCACAGACAGGCTGGGATTCCTTGGATCATGGGAGGGGACTTTAATATGATCAAATCGCTCTCGGAAAAAAAAAGGAGGTGCCAGAACGCTCAACAAAGACTCCTTAGCGTTTCAGACTTTCACAGATGAAATGAAACTGGTTGATTCAGACCTAAACAATGGCTTCTTTACTTGGAACAACAAAAGAGGAGGTAAGGCACAGGTAGCCTCTAAATTGGACAGGTTCATGATTTCAGAGGAGCTATTGCTTACAGATAAAGAAATAACAGCAACTGTCCTTCCCTTTGGAGGTTCTCACCACTGGCCGATTCAACTGGAAATCAAGGGTTTGATTTCTCCCAGGAATAGGCCCTTCAGATTCGAGAATATTTGGCTCTCCCACCCGGATTTCATCAGTAACATTGAAAAATGGTGGTCAGAGGACTTGCAATTCCAGGGCTAAAAAATGTACCTCCTTCACAAAAGACTTAAGCATGTCAAGTTCAGGCTAAAAGAGTGGAACAAAAAGGATTTTGATAACATTTTTGTGAACAAAAGATCATTGGAAATCAAATTACAGGAACTCAACCAGGCTCTGATCAAAGACGGCTTTGACAAAGTCAAAAGTGATCAGGCTGATAAACATCACCAAGAATGGGATAATTTATGCAAACAAAAGGAAACATTCTGGAGGCAGAAGTCTAGAGTGCAATGGCTCAAGGAAGGAGAGCGGAATACAAGATTCTTCCACAGATCCACTATGGCTAACAGAGCATACAATAAAATCTCAACGATAAAGGATGAGAATGGACAGCTCCAGAACACCCATAAGAGTATTGAAACCGTGCTTGTCCAGTATTTCCAAAATATCACCCGAGAAAACAATCCAGATAGAGAACATTCCATCAAGGAAATTACAAGGCATATCCCTAAGTTAGTGTCTAGAGAGGATAATTTTAATCTCAAAAGACCTATTACTGAAGAAGAAGCCAGTGAGGTTCTCAAAGACATGAAGAACTGCAAAGCACCAGGTCCGGATGGTTTCAATGTGGACTTCTTTAAAGCTTGTTGGCACATTGTTAAACAGGACATTCTAGAAATGGTGGAGGATTCCAGATCCAGCAGAACGATCCTAAAAGCCCTCAACACTTCCTTCATCTCCCTAATCCCCAAACAGGAATCAGCCCAAACTGCAGACAAATACAGACCCATAGCTTTATGCAATGTGGTTTACAAGATAATCTCTAAGGTAGTGGAAAATAGACTTAAACCTCTCCTTCCTTCTTTAGTTTCAGAGAAACAATCAGGTAATGTGGAGGGCAGACAAATCTTAAATAACATCATTCAAGCCCATGAGGTGGTCCACACGCTTACCAGTAAAAAACAAGCGGGGATGATCATGCAATTAGATATAGCAAAAGCCTATGACAAGGTCAATTGGAGCTACATCAAAAAGGTTCTCACTGCTTTTGGGTTCGACCACAATTGGATCCGATGGGTCATGGCTCTGGTGACCTCTTCCAGTTTTTCAATTTTGGTGAATGGCTCCCCCTTAGAGATCTTCATTCCTTCTAGAGGTCTCAGGCAGGGAGACCCGCTCTCTCCCTTTCTTTTCATTCTCATGATGGAGGGACTGCGCAGATCTATT
The DNA here is from genome assembly GCA_000404065.3 of Pinus taeda. NCBI lineage: Eukaryota > Viridiplantae > Streptophyta > Pinopsida > Pinales > Pinaceae > Pinus > Pinus taeda. Next base: position 146,571 of record APFE030573731.1, on the reverse strand, counting down.
AAGCATGCCAAGGAAATGGGCAAAATCAAAGGTCTTCAATTATCTGAAAATGGTCAAGCTCTGACTCACCAACAATTTGTAGATGATACCACGCTGCAAGGGCTCCCCACAGTCAAAGAAGCTTCAGCCTACAACCAAATCCTGAATGAATTTGCTTTGGCCACAGGTATGGAAGTCAATCTTTCCAAGTCAAAAATTTTCTTCTTAAATACTAACATTGCTATTCAGAGAAACATTTCAAGAATTCTGGGCTTCCAAAGGGATTCCCTCGCCACAAAGTATTTGGGAATTCCTCTCACAGACAGACCAATGCACAAAAGTATCTGGGAACCGATGCTTAATAAATTGCAAGACAAAGTCAAAAATTGGACTTTCCAGGTCTTGAACCTGGCAGGCAGGTTGGTTTTAACAAAGGCGGTCCTAAAATCAACCCCGGTTTTCATGTTATCAACCCTCCCAGCTCCCAAAGGTGTTTTAGAGAAATTCAGAAACATTCAAAGAGATTTCCTCTAGGGTAAAGAAGAAACTAAGAAGAAATGGGCCCTGGTCTCTTGGGACAAAATCTGTAAACCCGAGAGACAGGGGGGACTAGGCTTGGATGATCAAGAGATTCTCAATAAAGCTCTAAGAGCCAAGCTTTGGTGGCGCTGCGTTCAAGAGCCAAACGCACAGTGGGCAAGAATCTGGAAAGAAAAATATGCCAGCTCTTGGCACACTAAGGATCTAATAAGAATGTCTGGCAATGTGAAAGGGTCTCACATCTGGAATAGAGCCTGGGATAACAGAAGCCTTGTTCAAAATAACAGCTTCTGGGAAATCAGAGCCGGAGATCTTGCACTCTTTTGGGAAGAAAAGTGGCAGCAAGAACCAATATTGTTAACAGAGGACTTTGTGTGTCTCAAGCAGGAAACAGACCATCAAGGGTTAAATAAAGTCAAAGATTTCTAGGATCAGGCTCAGACCTCAGGAAAATGGAGAAGCTAGAGTAAACTTGACTACGGAGATGATCGCCCCATGAAAATTAAGGCAGAGGCTCTTGGGAGCTTGCTTAAACAAAGGACAATTTTAGCTACAGAGGGGCAGGATCAATTGAGATGGGGCAATAACAATAAAGGTAACTTTAATCTTAAGGAAGCCAAAAGTATTCTTCTTGGGCTTGATTACAGGGTTCTAGACAAGACATGGCAGCTGCTCTGGAAGCACCAAGGTTGGATGAAAATCAAGATTTTCATGTGGTTGGTTCATCATAAGAAAATTTTAACTTGGGACAACATACGGAAAAGGGGTGTCATGGGGCCCTCCAGATGCCAGCTTTGTGAAGAGAAGAAGGAGAATATGGAGCACATTCTTAATAGCTGCTCTTATACTACCTGGTTATGGGATTCCTTCTCTTCCATTTTCCAACAGTCAGATAGGGACAGAAGTAGTATCACTAATACCCTAAACAATTGGAGAGTTAACTTTTCAGAGAATGAGTTCATTAATCTGGCCTAGGCCTTCACGCCAAGCTTCATTATCTGGAATGTTTGGAAAGAAAGGAATAAAAGGATTTTCAAAAGTGAAAAGTCCACCCCACAAGGTCTTTTTGATCTTATCCTGAAACAACTTCGGGAGACTATTAGTACCACGGTTCGCAATCTCCCCAAAAATCCCCCCTCTGTGTCTGAGCTGAAAATTCTCAGACAATTGGGAATGAAAGGGATTATTCCTCAAGGTCTAATCAGAAAGGACACATTAATGGATATAGGGAAGGAGTTCTGGCAACCTCCACCGAAAGGTTATCTGAAATACAACATTGATGGGGCTTCAAAAGGCAACCCGGGAACAGCTGGTTTTGGAGTTTTAAGAGATGAAGAGGGCAAAATTATATTTATCTTCCATTATCATCTTGGCAGAGCCACTAATAATATGGCAGAATTAATGGCTCTGGAACAATGTCTGGAGTTTCTGATCCTGCATCATTACTCAAACGTCATTGTTGAAGCGGACTCGAAGATTACTATTAACTCTGTGAAAAGAATTAATTGTGGTACTCGACCGGAGAAAGTTTCTGATCACTAGGAACTACTCCTGGTTTACCAAAGAATCCAGGTTCACCTCCAAGAGCTACGAACGGTGAGTTTCAACCATGTTCGATGTTCGGCCAATAAACTAGCTGGCCAACCAAGGGGTGAACAATGCAGATTGCGGGATAGCGTACAAGTGGCGGGAGATTCCTCAAAACCGTTTAAAGGCTCTCTGCGAGGAACAAGCTGCAGAAGACAAGGAAATGTTTCGTTATCGGACCCGGATAGCAAGCATAATTGATTTATCCGGCAAGATGTTTCTCAACCTTTTGGAATGCATTTGATAGAAAGACAAGCCAGGATTTGTCTCATGCCCTACAGGAATTAGGTGAAGGGAAGCCTCAGGTTCTCGGAGGACATTTTAAGGGGTCACTTCTCAAACGAACTAAGTATCGGGGACAGGCATAGTGGAAAGAACAGACTGAGAATGGGAAATGGTTTTCCGGCTATGAATATTCTCCCTCTTCCCACTTTCAATTTCGAAAACCACGCTCAGGTCAGCTCTCCGGTGATCGCTCGTCCAATGAGCGGTATGTGGTTTTTGAGTTTTGGCAGCGATCACATTGAGATGGCTACACATGGACAAGGGATGCACTTGAATACCGCCGTCGATCGCACACTATTTTTCAGACATGTTTGGGTGCGCGATATGATCCTTGGTCGTTGGATCCAGCAGCCAGGATCAACGATCGAGAATGATGGTTTAGTTTTATGGGCCCGATGGGCGATATTCGTCAAACCTTTTTGGCACGTCCTCTCCCTCTTTTGCGGGGTGTGGGTTTCTCGCGATTGGAGTTGTTTTTGTTTAGTTGTCGGCCTCGGGGAATGTATCTGTACAAATTTTCCCTCGTGGGCGGGGGCTCTGGTAGCCTTCCTTGTCAACTTCTCTTCTTGTAAAGTTTTGGGTTGTTGTACAAATTTGTAATTTTTCTTTTGATTTAAGGAAATAGAAGGACCAGTGCTTGCTTTAGCAAAAAATTGGTTGAGATTCATCTAATTCACTAATACAAATAACCTTTGCATTTCATTGGATTAACTCACATATTCTCATAAAAAAATTAGTTTAATAATTAAAGTAATTGTTAAGGTTAAAGGACCATTAAACAACTTCCACACATCTAAACACTTATTGTGTGGAAGTACCTGTCTAAGCTACAAAACATCAACACTCCCTCTTAGTGAGAAAAGTATTCTATAATACTCCTAGCTTGCCCTTGTAAAACACAAACTTCCCTTTCACCAAGGTTTGGTGAGAATGTCTATAATTTGCTCATCTTTGGAAATATATTGAAGCTTCACCACCCCTTTCTAGATCTTGTCTCTGATAAAGTGTTACCTAATCTCAATATGCTTGGACCTATCATAGAACACTATATTTTCATAATGTTTAATACAATTCTAATTATCATAGTATATCAACGTAGGTTCCAACTCCTAACCAAATAAAATCCTGCAAGTAACTTGCAAAGCCAAATGGCCTCTCAACTTGACATACTTGTTGCCATATACTCTGCCTGTATTGAATTGACTGCCATGGAAGTCTACTTGCTACTAAACAATGTTTTAAAACTTCAACTCCGGTAATGGCCGAGGGTCGGCTCCGAATCAGTATCGACTCAGTAAATTTGATTTCAATGAATCGGTCGTTGTAAAAAATACATTAAATATTTAATTTTTTATAATAAAACATAATTTTAAAGATTTTCATTTATATTTCCAAACACAAAGCTTTAGAATATAGAGAGAAGACAACATATGATCAAACTAGGCTCATGGATATATCCATTATATCAAAATGGTACCCATTGCATTGTCCAATACAAAGTTCATACTTAGCCACCAATGTCAAGATTCTTTTCTGCCTCAACACAAGGACAATCACTAGACTACAACAACAATAATATCAATTCTCTGCAACCAATCATAGCTTCCCAAATGATAAGCCAATGAACTGATCAACATATGTCTTCAAATTTGTGCCTTTGCTGCCGAACGACCCGTCTCATGCTTCTACCTAGACTGCTGGAGATGATTTCAAGAAATCCGCCACTAATGAAGTCTCAAAACCCTTGATTTAATTCTGGTCAAGCTCCAGAACAATCAGAGGTAAATATGTATCTATTAGTCCATTGCCAGAACGTTTGCCTTTTCAAAAACATTGTATGGCTCAATGCATTGTTTCAGTTTTCTAATTCATACCACTAGGATAACCATACTTCAACCTTGTAATTTTCAAAACTTTATGATAGTGATAGATTACTTTAGGGCTATAAATATGCAATAAAAAACAACCCAACTGTTGATATGTAGAAGGCGAAACAACATTTGACAAATGTGCTTCAGGATTTTTTCAAAGAACTGAGCCTGCCAAGTTGTTACCGAGTCAGCCGAGTTATTACCAAGTCAGCCAAGTTATTACCCAGTCGACCAAGTTGTTACCATCGATTCGGCCGGCTCGATAACAACTCGGTCAGTTCTTTCGTTTCGGCCACTGAGCCAACTCAATGATCCAAGATTAAAACAAGAAATCATTGATGATCCAAGACTAAAACAACACCCTGAGGTGCTCTTCTTATTTATTGCCCTCCATACCTAATCTAAATCTATATATCCATGCAGCCTCACTCTATCACTTCCAAGATACCTCAAACCATACTCCATTATACCTCAACATATGCTTCGTTGCTACCCAATACACTCTGCCTCAACTCCACCATGAATTGACGCAAGGTGTTCACAACAAAAAAAATATTTGGCTTGGCATTGAACAAATACATTAAGCACCCTATCATATGTCCATGCGTGGGATCCACCCACTTTGAATCTGAAGTCAAAACCTTTTCCAATTATTGATCATAGGTGTAGCCATAGGTCTATTGTCCTCCATTTGGATATCCACTACATGCTTTCCCTAACCAAGGAAGATTTCACCTCTAACCCCACAAAGTAATGCAACAAGTCGATATCCTTCATCTCAAACTCCGTAGCCAAGTGTACCTTACACCTTGCAATGATCCTCCATACCCCTATGAGGAACAAGTCATCTACGTATAGCACCAAGATTAGTGGATCATTGCCAACAAGTTTGGATGCACCTCACTCTTGGTGAAGCTCATTCTCAGCAAATTCCCATCAATCCTCAAGCCCCACACCATGTGTGTGTGCTTGAGTCCATGAAAGACCTTCTTGAGTATACACACATGAGACTCCCTCCCAAGTACCTAAAATCCCTCTAGTTTCTTTATATACACCTCCTCAATCACCCCATTGAGGAACATTGTCTTCACATCCATTTGACGTATCTCCATCTCATGACTACAGCAATAAATAGGAAAGCTTAAATGGAAGTATATATGGTGACCAAAGCAAATGTCTCCTCATAGTCCACTACCTCTTTCTAGGAGAACCCTCTTGCCATAAACCTCGCTTTATACTTCTCTATGCTACCATTTGCAGCATGCTTGATCATGAAGACCCACTGAAACTTACCACTGACTTTCCCTCCGGTCTCGCCACTATATCCCTTACATCATTCATCATAATGAACTTATACTCCTCCATCATGGCAACCCACCAAACTGGAAGGCTCAAAATATGCACCAAACCTACAACACCTAAAGCAAATAGTAGATTTGATTGGGTATCAAATATTTCAATCCCTAATTGAAATGTTAGGGGCTTGTTATTTCAATCCATATAAGGGCAAGGTGCCCTCTTTCTAGTGCCAATTTGTTGACACGAGATTTTAACCCTTGTCAACTCACACAGGTCCATCTTAGATGAAACTCTCAAACTATGGTTCCCACATTATTGGTGGACCCTCTTGTTTGTGGCACTAGCTACAAAATTCATTTTGTAGTTTGTGCCTTTTTGGTTTTTATTAAATTGCAGAAAAACAACGCAAAAAAGTAAATGCTAAACTAAGGAGCAAAAGAAAGTAAATGTTGAAAATGAATGATGAAATTAAAATAATAATGAGGCATGCCCACATAATAACAACTAAATCACCGCAATATCTATGAACTAACTAGAGCTATCAGTTCACACTAAACAATGTAATCTAATTCCAATTTCACATCCACAGTACAAAATTGTGGATGTAGACAACGAAAGCATTTCTTGATACCCATTCACAAAAAGACAATAAAAGATAAGTGATATAAGAGCACTTCCATCCATGTTAAATAGCTACAGCTTTTACTGATATTGTTGCTAGCAATGCCTTGTTACAAGATCACTAACTATAAGATCCAAAAGCCCTGTTCTGTCTTTCACATTTCTTTATATGAACATTTATTTAAATCCCAATTAACTATTACCTCTATGACCCTTCACATTCCACTACAGTCTTTAAAGAAGCAAAATACAAATTACATGCTTTAGGGAAAGCTAGATACCATAGTAACTAAGGTATACAAAGGGGGAATATTCACTGCTTCAACTAACCACCAAGTAGAATGTAGATGACCAATTCATGAAAAATCGAGTGCTTTTACCAACCTATACCTTGAACATAGAGGGCATATATGCATCTTGAATTGGGATATATATACTCCTTGATTGCAGTTTCTAGACCCTTTGTGATCATCACTTAATGCATACCGTCATTGTTCTTTTTGTCAAGCAAATATCTTCCTCTCAACATCAATTACACACGGAATCTCCCCAAAAACTCATCTAACTAGTTACAAACTTCCATCGAAGAAAGGCTTACCATTAATCTAGTAGAACTGAAGTATGTAGTCAATATATGTGCAGCGCATTTACGGCTATGAAACCCAACACAACCTCTATGGCCATCCTACATGTGACTAAACACTTTTGCCCAACTTTCTAGCACTCACATTTTGTGATCCAAGGTCCTATAAATCTGGTTGCATTAGGGGAATTTTGATATCAAAAATAGGTCTCAAAATAAAATACGTACTAACAAAATTAATTTTAAAAGAACCAATAGGACTCAAAATGATATATCATCCCGAAGGGTAAATATTTTGGAGGGAAAAGAAGAAAACTACATATTTTTATGGTATTTTTAGTTTATCTCCTTATAAGTTTACTCAAATGTCAAGTGTAGACACCCATTGGATGTGGAATTTAATTCCGTATCCAACGATTGTCTAGACTTGACATTTGAGTAAACCCGTAAGAAGTTAAGCCAAAAATACAATAAAAGAAGTAGTTTCCTTTGTTCTTCTTTAAAAATTAATATCTCTTATCTTATTATTTTAACTATTATTTTATTATTTTCCTTAAGAGACCCATTTTAGACCTCAAAAATCCCTTAATGTGGCCTTCTCTTCAATGTCTCAACTAAAGTGCACCTATAATGCACCTACAAGAGGCTTTCTCTAAATTCGAAGTATCAATGTCACTAACAATGCTCACTAACTTCACACTGGATCTTTTTGAGTCATTCCCTAGATATCTTTACATTTAATCTTTCAAACTTCCAGAACATAACTACTCATTAAGTGTGCATCTTCAAATCCCAGAACTAATAATCATTTACACTTTCACATTATTCACTGAAGATGGAATTTTTTACTTTGGTTTTCTAGCTCTAACCACTGCGACTACAATAACAACACATAGACTTTACAACAAAATAAGCTTAGGCAGATCATCGACAACTTCCTTCCATTGCATAAATCCTTTGAGGTAACATCATTGAAGGCTTGTGAGGGAACATTGATCTCAATGTATAGTATCATTGCCATAGACTCTCCCCACACAACCAACATTTTGTTCTTCCACTCAACGACTTATGTTTATTGAATAGGAACTCATCCTCTATCAACCACACAATCCTAGGCTTGTTTACAAAACTTCAACAGACACTTTCAACATAAACTGCCCATCATCTCCAAACAAAACCTTCATATACCTTCTAGTTTGCTATTCAACCAAATCTTTGAATTCCTTCAACATGCTTAAATAATTCAAACTTGTACTTCAGAAATCAAATGGTTCACAAAAGTCTCTAATGTCAAGACTTAAGTATGATATTACTCGAAACATGGAAACCTCCAAAAGCTCAAGCTATTCAACATCAGCTTTTGCATTGTTTTAAAGGTTGTTGGCCCCAATGCCTTTCACCTCTGTATTAATGATGCTAATGCACAAAGTTTGATTCCCTGCTCCCACAACATATATGTTGGAGTATTAAAGAATAAAACAATTTTGTTACTTTATCCTTTCATCCATAAGCGCGTGATAACAATAATGAATGATGAAAAAGTAAATCAAAGAACAAATGTATAAAAGAACACGAGATATGGGTGATGAATTGTGTAAGATGGCTGGAAACCCTGAGATAATAATAACTCCAATGTAGCTAGTCTACATTTTTACTCTGGCTCTCTTTGTGCTCTACAAATCAGCAAAGGAGCTCTATATATAAAAACTGACTCAAATGTACCATATTTTACCAGTGTTGTTGGGAGCTGTATTCATAATAAGAAATGATGACAATAAATTGCAAAAACCGTCATAGGAAAATTATTTCATCACGATGTGTATCTGAAGTTTTCCACATAAATCAATAAAATAAATTTCAAAATATTTGAATTTTACTTTCCTTTTTCAATCATAAATGCAATGTAGGCTTAACCCTGTGTAATTTGACCATGCGTCAGGTAGTCAAGAGCATTTTTCAACAAACAGAATATTATTTCAATTAGAGAACGCCTCTCAAGCAAGAAGCATAAATATGTTTAAACAAAAATGGTAAAAATGATCTTTTCACTAGAATATGATAAAAAATGCTATACAAAAATGCAAATTGATGGGCCACTTTGGACTGGCCAGTGCCGCACAATTATTCAATTAAAACTTATTTTGGAGTTTATATTAACAATTGTAACGCCTCCGGGATAGATTCTTAAAGTAGGAACGCAAGAATTTCTGAAAAAATTAAAGGGAATAATTTTTTCCCAATTTTTCTTTTGTGTTTGTGTCTAGAGGAATCGCAACTAAGTGGAGCTCATACTCACACGACACGGAGTCGATTCCAACCACTATTATTATAATCTCTAGGTTCACAGCACAGCCCCAAGCACAGCAAATGGGCTAGGTGGTTTGAACCAATAACAGCAAAAAGCGTGCCTTGATAATACACTCTATCACCACCTGATTTACACCCCAGGTTTTTTTTCAAGGAAACACATGGAGTGGGCTTCGATCCACTTATGTGCACAAGTGAAGAGACCATTCTTATTATAGTCTCTCTAGGTACAACCACGCATTCCACCACTGCCTCAAAGTGCCCATGGCTTCAGAACTATGCCCTCACAGAAATCGAACCTTGCCCAACACTGAAAAACTACTCACTTTGCATCATTGCATCCAACCCTTTGGGTGAAAATAAATTAAAACTCAATTAATTTAGTCAAAATTGAATGAACGTAGTGGAAAGCTTTCAAAAATGTGGTTCTCAACCACTTCAAAACTTATCTGCCTGTGTGAAGTAACCCAAAGTCAGACAAAGTGTTCAGTTGGGTATTCGTGCTCATATCCATTGTAATCATAGTACAATCTTTCCCCTCTAGCAATATCCTTTATGGCAACAAGAAGAACCCTGGACTCACCGTCAACATTGTATCTCACGCACTTCACATTCTGCTTCTTTTTCCCTTCCCTGTGTCCAATAAAGTCGTCAATGTAAGCATAGAAGAAAAACATCATATTTTGATAGAAGATGAAAAGCATAAAACCTTGTATTCAGAAATCTAGGAAAATACCAACATAATAAAAGTTGACTCACATCCCTTGTGCTCAGATGAAAATCAAAGATTCAGAGATTCATAAACCAACACAGAACTTAGAAAGAAATATGTATTTAATATTCCAGGAAATAGGTGATCACTTACGCTGTGTGGTTGTTTATCCCATTGATAAAACGTGCTATGTTTCCACGCTTATCAGGACAAATGACAAGATCCTTGGACGAGATTCCCGTGGAAAGCAAAGTCATCATACAGTCCCCGTCATCGTTTTCTCTCTTACGAAAATAATCAACATCCCCTGTATACTCTGTGATAATGGTGAAGTCCTTTATATTATCATCTGCCTCCACTGTAAAACTGCATCAAACAAAATCTAGCTTCTCAGATAAATTACGTCCTAAGATCATAGATGTAACATAACATGCATTTAGACTAATACAGAAAGGAAAGGAAACATTCCATACCCCTCACGATGGTCATGGACAACAAACAATGGAGGCCATTCCCCCCTTCTACACATTGCTTTACAGAGTTCAAGAGCAGTCATATCTTCCCTTGACATCACCTGTATACAAAATTTAGAGAATGAATTAGCAGCTCTATAGCTAAAAGTAACTTTGACGTGTATTCTAAATATGAGGATGGACAAATTGGTTCGTGCAATCTGTGTGAAATTATTTACTAGATGGCCCTGGAATCTCTTTTGACCTATGGTTATTTTTCTTGATTAACTGGATTCAGTGTAAGATAGATATGTTTGAGGCACTTTATTTGTTTGATGTTCATGATGCGAATAGAAGAAGAGAATGGATTTTCCAAGGAGACACTACCTGGATCCCACCCTTTTCCTTCATTGCCCTGTTAGCCAATCTTGGAGCCATGCCGGGCCTATAGGTCAATTCATCACTGAACTCTACACCCACGGAGGTGAGTGCTGTCGCAAGAGATCTCATCTGCTCCAATCTTCTAGCGGGATCTCCGGTTGGCACAAAAGGCAGCAACCTTCTCTTCTTCTTAGTGAGAATCAAGCTTCCAGATCGTCTCCTGGATCGCCTGAACTCTGAATTGGCAAGAACAATATGTTAGGATAAAGAACAATGGCATTTTATGCTTATCAGGCAGAAAAATTCAGTCATGCTAGGATAAAAACCCATTTCGAAAAGTAGGAATAACAAGAACCAACGATCCTTGGTAATTGAAACCATAATTAAATATAATCTTAATGTCGGATTGAATAAAACGCTGGATTAAGATATGCCTCGACAAACTTAAAAGATTGAATGTAGAATGTGCAAGGTATATGACACTAAAATGAGCCTTACCCTTGCATGAGATATCAGTCTCGCAAGTTTTATTAATGTGAAAGAAGTCAATGATTTTAGTCTGCACCAAAGGAAATTCTGCACATTGACATGGAACTAATTCAGTGTTACTTTCACAGTAAATTTACAAACCAAAAATTATCCAAATGAATACCAAAAGACTACCATTTCAGACCTTTTACTTTGCCTTCATGGGAACAACTGTCACAAAACCACTTCCCGGAAGGCACTTTGACAATGATGGGGCAAAGGCAATACATGTGATAGCCCTTGTCACACTCATCACATAACAGCATTTGGTCTTCTCTATCTCCCTGCCCACATTTCTCACAAACAGTATAACTATAATCTGAACTTCTACGAATAACACATTTCTTGGATTTATTTTTTGGTTTATCCCATGTCTCTGTATTTCTTGTGCTTTTCCTCAGCCTGCTCTTCCATCCCATTGTTTCTGCTACATTTCTTCTGCACTTATTACCATCAGTGTGTTCACTTCCCATTGAAGAATCCAAACAAAGGCTCTGAACTGTAGAGAAGATAAAAACCCTGACCACCCTTCGACCTGATTCAAAATACATCAGATTGTTTCAGTTTTTCCAATCTGTTGCCAAAGCAAAAGGAGAGAATTCACAAACAAGCAACTGGTTTTTGGCCCTGGAGGCCGCTGGAGAAATTGTTCATACAGTGGGAATCTTTGGAAAGTGCGACAGCACTAAGATCCACTTATTAAAAATAGAATCCATGTGACATAAACAATAGAATGAAAATTGATCACACAAAGGACACGGGAAATCACTGAAAATATTTATAAACTTCACTGTCATTCTACTGTATAATGTGAGTAACTCAGATTGATTGATGTATACCTGTTTCTTCACTGATCTTCTAGAAACTGAAGCAACAAATATGCTTCTTGGCGGCTTTTTTGTTCAATTTAAAAGAAATCTTTTGTGCTTTTTTCAATATCAGAGAAGGGAGGCCAACGGACAAATAATAAATTATTAAATATAATCACACTGGTTTGAGGTATTCTCTGCCAACTCCACCTTTTTTTTGTGGGAAGACGTAAGTAGCTTCAATTTGGGTTTAAGATCACCCTCCACCTTAGTGGTACCGGTTGGCACTATAAAGCTTCCAAAAATGGGTCTGCTTTTCTTATACTGTATGTTATGCTATGTCTATGAATGGGCTGTAAAGAAAATTATTTGTTTATTTATATAAGAGAGAGTCCAAACCAGTCAGTAACCGATCTAAAATAACAGCAATTAAAGGAACAAAAGTCGGCCGTATGTGAATATATTTATTAATTTTAATGGGGATCCAGGGCAAGTAATAGGCTTTTATTATTCTATGGCCACGTAGAGTAGTTTAATGGTGATAGCATTTAAATAATGGAAATTCCGATAAAGTAAATTTTTTGGAAATTTTGATTATATCTGTTAAATTTTAGGATTTTATGTGTTTCATGGATATTGATGGCGCTGAATCTATTTCCACCAGTAAAAAATGATTCAAACACTTTCAGACTTTGATTTTCTTAAATATTTTTGACTTATAAATAAAATACACCCAAAATTATAACCATTAAAAAATAATTCAAACACTTTCAAAATTTGATTTTCTTAAATATATTTGACCTATAAATAAAATACACCCAAAATTGTAACCTTTGTAAAATATATCCAATGTAATAATTGATTTTCCCTTTAGTATATTTATGAAAAAAATTATTAATACTGAAGGGGAAAAATTGTATATACATATATGAGTTTTTTAATTAATTAATATTTTTTTAATTAATGAATATATTGTTTTTATTTTTAATTACGATATGTTGCAATGTGAATATAATATATATTTTTTATTAATGAAATATCTATTATAATTAAAAAAATATTATGGAGATATATTTTTTTTAAGTTATGATACAGTGTTATTATTTTTATTTTTTGTTTTTTTATTTGAAATTTAGTCATATAATTTTTGACAAAATCATGATTTGAATGTGTATTATGATTTTTATTTTTTATTTTCAGTATAAAAAAAGCCAGATTATAATAAAAACAAGATAGGCACAGAATACATAGGCACCGAATACATATTTTGCATATAATGGGCAAAAGCCAACATCTAAACCTTCTAGCAAAAATATAAGCACCTAATACATATTTTGCATATAATGGGCAAAAGCCAACATCTAAACCTTCTAGCAAAAATATAAGCATTGTAACAGTCAGCCTCAAAAACTGTTACATCAGTACTATGCTAAACTGTTACATCTTACATCAGTACTATGCTAAAAAGGAGTCGGGGAAAAGATGACAAAGAAAAAGGAGTATGTTAGAATTCAAAAGATATCCAAAGATATATCAAAATCATGGCGATAGTCACATAGTAACCAATAGATAGGAAAGAGACATAAACTTTCGATTGCAAAGAGCAACAAGCCAAAGGGAAACAGAGGAAGCAAGTTACATACCAGGGAGGAGGAAATCCACAATCTGGTAAGTAGTATCCCTCGGAGAAATATCCATTTTCCACTTACCACGTTGAATTAGGAATCCTTTCTACACTCTCTGCTTGAGTATTCTTAGGAATCCTTTCTACACTGTCTGCTTGAGTATTCTGTGACCTCTCAATATGTTGAATAGTCCAGTCCTTTTTCCTTTCCCAGTAATAGTCAATTATGTTCATCCATCCAACCAGGTGGGTGTTTTTTATGGGATATTTTCCAATAACATGATCAATGATGATTTTTGAGTCCCCATATATCTGAAGAATTGGAATGCTTAGGAAAGAGTTGATGTGAAGGAAGCCTGAAAGTGCCATGGCTTCTGCTTTGTTGTTTGTTCCTCTCCCACCTTTCCAGTGAGTAGAAATATTTTGTTCCTCATTTACAGCAATGAGAACACCGTAGGCACACATTCAGTGAGTAGAAATATTTTGTTCCTCATTTACAGCAATGAGAACACCATAGGCACACATTCCGCTTTGCGCTACTCCATCAAAAAAAATCTCTAGGAAAAATCATCTGTTTGAGATTGTCTTTCACAATTTCATCTCTTTTTTTATGATGTATGGTCTTTTATGATAGAGAATTGTACAAAGGCATGATCTGTTCAAAAAGTGATTGGAAATCTTCCTACCTATTTTGGAACAAGAGTTGTTATTAATCAAAATTGTAATTTTAAATATAAAAATAGATTGATCACTTTCAAATATCTAAAAGTAAAATTACTTTGTTAAATATGAACACTTTATATTTAGTTTTTGACAAAATCATGATTTGAATGTGTATTATGATTTTTATTAATCAAAATTTAATTTTAAATATAAAAATAAATGGATCACTTTCAAATACCTAAAAGTAAAATTACTTTATTAAATATGAACACTTTATATTTTTTATTTATTGGCAGAAGTAAATGGCAATTTTTCACTTTTCATAGAAGATAAAGTTTACAACTCATATATGTGTAGTCATCTTCTAGACTCGGTTTAATTTCATTAATCTAAAATGATTTGGTGAAATTAAAAATAATAATAATAATTTTCATTTTTATTATTTTAAATAGTTATAAAAAAATCCAAACTTAGAATGTATAAACTATAACTAACTAACATAGTAGTCTAACTAGCTGGAAGAATTATAGAAAGTTACGGAAATTCCGGTTATATTTAGAGAAAATCCAGCAAGGATTTTTGTAAATCCAAGTTATAGTTGTTAAACTTCAAAATTTTAGGTGTCCTAGTTTTTTATGGTGTTGAATCCACCTCCACCATCAAAAAAACGATTCAAAGACTTCATCTACAAGATTTTTTGAAATCTTTTTTGCCCGTTTTCCGACCACTTTTGGCCATCCGCGCAATTCCTCCCCCTCGACTCCCTAACTAACAATAATAATAATTCCTTTTTTCATTTTAAATAATTATAAAAGCCCAAGCTTAAAATGTATCAACTATAACTAACGGGTGAGTTTAAGATAGGTTTTTATTTTTATAGTCAGTTTTGGCCAAGCTCTGAGTAGGATTTATTGGAATTACAAATTTGCAGTGTGAAATCTACATAATTAAACGTGTCAATTTATTTGTATATTAAAAACACATTTTAAATAATAAAAATCCATAATCTTATAATAAAAAAATTATACGCTGAAAAAGACAAACACATAAAAAATTATATTTGCATCTAAACCAAAAAAATCAAAATCATAAAATATTTATTTTTTTATTTTTTAATTAAGTATATTTACTAGCTTAACTATATAAATTTTTATGGTTGCTAGACGCCAATAAGTATCAATCTATGATAAGCATCAAAAAGCTTTTCCCATTATACATTGCACATTCCCCCGATTAAAATAAATAGATAAATTATAAATGTTGACTAAATTATATTTTATTTTACCCACGGAGTGTAACATAAAGGATGATGGGGTGTATTGTTAAGGCACTTCGTGATGTGAAGGTCACTTATTTGAAACTTTATGGGGAAAAATCCAACCATGTTAAGGGTTGGTATGGCCAAGTTGGGTGTGATGATTTTGAAGGCTTAGATGCCATTAGGTCTCACTTTCTCAAGTCAAAAGTTAAGCATCCAATCATCTCAAGACTCACACAACTTAGCAAACAAAAAAATATATAATTTTATTATTATTATTATTTAGAAAAAATAAATAAATAAATAAATAAAATAAAAAATAAAAAATAAATTGGTCTTAGAGGCTGTGTACAGCCTAATATGGCAACAATATTGAAAAACGTAATCAAAATGCAAGCTTCAGCTATTTGATGGATTTATATGGTGGTTTATGAGCCCAATATTGTAAAACATAATCAAAATGAAAGCTTTAGCTATTTGATGGATTTACATGGTAGTTTATGAGTACTTGGCATTTGTCTATGGTATTGTTATTGTTAGCCTTGTTTGCAAAAGGCCCAAAAGATTGGGTCCATGTATGCTCTTAAAGTTTCCAGATTCGCTTAAAATCATCCCAAGGGATCAAAAAATGCTCTTAAATCCTTTAGCATTTGCTTAAAGATCATTCAAAGATCAGAACTAGCGCAGAGGAAAGCCCTTGGAAGGGCGGAAATAGACTATCGGGAGGCTAAAACACTCCAAAACAGCGAAAAAACAAAGTATTGCAAGCATAAAAATGGTAACGCACAACTACCATTAGATCTGGCTGATCAACAACCCAAATCTAGGCGGCTAATCGCAATCAGCCGAGCAAAGAGGACAGTCTAAAGGTGGGTGCATGAGACTGTCAATCAACGATTGTCGATGATCGGATCGGCGAGTTGCATCAGTGGGGAGTATAGTTTATGTTATATAAAGGACCCAAGCATTGAGCGATTAGCAATTGCAACAAGTCGCATCACTATATCGTTATCAGCGCTAACCATGGGGCGGGGCATTTACATATATACGGGTGCGACCCATTAATGGACTTGATGGTTATATAGATAAGATTGCATAAAACTTGAGGTCCGCGCTAAAGCCATTTTCAATGCATTTTTGTGTGTATTCGTTGTTTCAACGAAATACAAAGGAATACATGACAGTGCCGATAGCGATAAAGCCCGAACCCGAAAGGGTTCGGGAATGATATTATATAATATTTCAGGTTCGAGGAAAGCCATATTTTAATGTTTTTATGTATTTTTGTTATTTCAACAAAATACAAAGGGAATGGGCCAAATGCGACTTGTGATAGCGACAAGTCCGGACCCAATGAGTTTCAAAGTTAAAATATATATTGTTTCAGGTCCGCCAAAGCCTATTTTAAGTGTTTTTCAGTGTTTTTTTGCGAATTTCCAAATACAAGGAAAACACACAGAAGTAGGGTTTTCCGAATTACGATGGTAACAAGGGCGGACCCGAGAAAAGAATAAACCATTTTTGAAGACATTTTTAAGTCCGAAAGGACAATGATGGGTGGGATTTATCAGTGTTGCAACGTTTTCATCGTTTATAACCAAAATAGCCATTGTTTGCAGTTGAAAGGGAAACACAAAGGCCCCAAGACCTATTTCACCATATAACAGCGCCCATGGGATAGTTTGCCGAGAAACAGAGCCCGGAAAGGGAAAGAGAAGGGCCATACCATGCTGCAGCCCAAAACAGAAAGTTCAGGGAGCTCAAACAACACAACAGACACACTAACAAACATTATGGAGCATCTCTGGCACAAGAAAACTCCCAGACAATGCAACAAGCCACCAAAAATGTCTGAAAGCAGTTACTCTACTGTCAGAAGCAGAAAACTCTGCTCCCATGCTTGCCTAGAGGGCATCAAATCAGTTAGCAATACATATAAGATAGATTAAGACTCCGAGCCTCTTAGAGCTCAAGAGCATTGTAAACAAGCTATAAATAGTTAAGAGTAAGATGTAATAGATGTTCAACTTTTGGATATTATTCCTCCTTGCTCGTTCAAGCTTCTCATCTTCATTCTAGCAATATAAGCTTCTTTTGCCATTATATGTTCAATGTCCATTCTCTTTGTTGTTCTATGCTTGCACTTAAATAGTTTGTTCATGTTTTCTTTATGTCTAAGGCCAAATAACTGTCATCTTATCACTGCTTTATTATATTAGGTTTGCAAGCTTCTTTACTGCTTGTAGCTAGCCATCCATATGTGGTCATATATGCATCTGCCAGTACAGTCAGTATTCTCTTTTGCTGCCTATAGCTAGCCATTGATGTATGTTTATGTATACAATATGCTGGTATAGTCAGTGTTCTCCATCTATCCATTGAATTTATAACTTATTGAGCATTAGTGGTCTAAAGCCTTGTATTGGTGAGAGCGTTCATGCATGCATTGAGTGAAAACATAGCTGAAATGGTTATCTAACTTGATCCAAACCATCATTTATTCCAATAGTTCAAAGAACAATATTGAAGATTATATGTTACCAGGCATCTCCAATCTGCAACCTAGGAGAGTTTCCTGGAGTGATAACAGTTATGATGAAGCCTATTTAAAAGAAATCCATTATGGAATGCAATAGTACCAACTTAGACCCTCTTAACTTCGGCTTATCCCTTTCGGTTGTTCGATTTGGATTTATGATGGATCTAAGCTGATATATAAGTTAAGCATATACATTTAAAAAAACATATAACATGTTCTTAACCACTGAAATTCACTTCCACTTTACCATGAACATTCTTAACTTGTAAATAGCGCTTTTTACAATATCATGGCTTATAAATACTGCATGCCCAATAAAACATGTATTGATATGACATTTTTCTTTAATTAATTCATTTAAAATAACTTAAATAAAAAAAACATAATTAGGTTGGAAATAAATATTAACTCTTAATTTATAAATACTATAAAACTAAATACTAATATATTTCATAAAAAATAAATCTCTATCATTCATTTATAATTAAATTAAAATTTCAAAAATCTTATTTTAAAATAAAAACATTTATCAACTTAATAAAAATATATTACATATAATTTTATAATACTATCCTAAATACTTTAAATTAACGAGAGATTTTTTTACGTAAATCACATGATATTTTATTTGTCAACACATTTCGAATTAAATAATTATAAAGTACATTACTTATTGGTTACTCTGTATATCTACATTACTTATTAGGATTGTCTTTATAAACTCTTTATCCTTTAACATTAATATTTTTATACAGTGATATGGGGTTTAACGGGAGTTTCGCTGGGTGAAACCCACGAGATGAGGATTCAAATCTCATTGAGTATATATATATGACCTGTTGTGTCTTGGCTAGAAGAGTAGTCGACCCCACAGTGGACGTCTGGGCTCTTGTTGAGGCATAAGTTACCTGCCATTGTGTGGCTTACAAGCGGTTGCTCGTAGCCTAGGTTTATAGTGGCACCGAGTTAGATTTGATCCTGGGTCTGTTCAGGATAACTCTCACTAGTTACCAATTATCCTAGATTCAAAAAAAAATATTTTTATATAAAACCTATTAACACGACCCTAGGTTGGAAGGAGCTCTCAATGTATCAATACAATGCAACCCTAGTAGGTACTTGGTAATGTTTTCCTTATCGAAAGGAGCTATCGAGACTCATACACAATTGTTTGTTTACTTTTAATGAGATGTAATTATGAATCTACAAGATCTCCATTTTTTTTACTTGCCTTTTTGGTATGTTTTATGAATTTCCATTACTTAAATTCAAAAATAAAATTTGTATTTTTCATTTTATTTTATTTTATATATAAATTCTTATTATCTAGAGTTATTTTCTATTTATTTATATTGTTATAGATGTTAATGTAGCTGTTTAGTATAATATATTTTATATATGTCCGTGTGATTGTTATTTTATGAAATCTATCATTATTATTTTTATTTATTATATATATATATATATATATATATATATATATATATATAATATATATTATATAATTTAAAAATAAATGGTTTAATTGGTGTAATTTTTATTATAATGTATTTTATAATAAAAATTTTATAATTTTATTTTATATAATATATTTTATAATATATTTTTAAAATTTTTATTTAGGTATTAAAAATTGAGCTAGTGGGAGGGGAAGCTTATTATTTTGTTATTTTTCTTTGCATTAAAAAGGGGAATGGCTTGGGCATCCTACCTTATTCCCTCGCACATGCCAATGACTTTAATTCTATCGCATTAAGATGACAGAGTTTATTTACATTGGGTGTTCATACCTTTCTTATTTTTGCTCCAAATTTTTCTGTTACATAAGAGGAGACTCCTAGCTGGAGTGAGATATTCCCACCGTGATATTAGTTTTTCTAACTCACTAGCTACTAATGGCACAAGGCCTCCAAGCTTGGACCCCAACAACATTCCCATTTCAATAGAGTCTCAAACTAGGTGTAAGGAAGAGGTCGCAAGAAATGTCAACCCGAGAATTCACATCGTCCAGTGGAGTTGGGAGCCTTGAACACAACATCTTAGAGCCCAATGGACCATTGTCACAGGGGTAACTTACCCTATGTCTAGTCTCTGCAAGTTTTCTAGTTTGGTTTTCTTTGTATGATGTCATTCAATGTTTGGTGTGTAGGGTGCCCCAGTAACGTCATAAACTCTTGGGTTGTGCTAGCTAGTTTAGTCCTCCCTTATCACCCAGATTTTCTCCCTGGTATAGCCCCCTTTGTGTTTTTTGTCCCACCCTACCCCTTGGCCAACCTAGGCCCAACACTTAACTCCCCTCTTAGCTCTATCTTGAGTTAGTATTGTTTGGTTTTTTGATCTTCAACTCCTTTAGGGGTTCACCTATCTTTTGCCATGGTTGCTCCCAAACACCATGTCTCACTAGAGAATGCACTCTTGTCTAGGGTCTAGAGGTCGTGGCCCTTTGGGCCTCGTGCTCAAACTCAAGCCTAATATGATGTTGCCATTTTCCATTCTACTACCCCATCTGAAATTTGGGCGAAAATTCAACAAGTGGAAGCCTTAACCATGAATGACCACCATGTTTATCCAAACACAAAAATACAAATTGAAGTTGTTAGTTAGGTTATTGACCCTAGCCACACTAGGGGACCATGCTGTCAATACTTTAATTCATCACTCTTCATTGGAAAATGAAGACACTCATGGCCTAGGTACTCAAAAGAAAAATATAAGGACCACAATGGGATCATTGCATGCCTCAATGAAATTTAAAGAGTCCAATGCCACCAACATTCCTCTTTTGTCAGCCTCAATGCCCTTTTGGCGCATATCAAAGGCTATGTTCAGTGTGGTCTTAAACCTCTAACAAGCTCAAGTGCGTGCATAGGACTCAGTCTCAATAACATCTTCCGACAAATGATGTTAGTCTAAACCTATTAATGATGTTTTTGATATTAGAAAATTATTTTCTTTTCATAGGTAAATGCATAGCTAATTATAACTAGCAGATGATATGCAATAATTTTGTTATATTTTTATAAAACTATTCAAAAATAAACTAGCTAAAACTAAATTTACATTTTAAATATATAAATGATTGAGACCATTGATATAATTTCCTTGTAACACACTACAACAACAATAAATAAACAAAAACTTTAAACTTTATTTATTTATATATATAAATTTATTTTACAGAATTTTTAGAAATAAGAATACTATAATGTTTGTTTTTATAAACGCTATTTTTATCGACCTATATATTAATTGTGTACTTGGGAATGTTCGACTCCACAATAACACGATGAGAATGCTGTCATTGAAACTTATACCTTCCTTTCACAACACTAATGACTCCATCAACTTGTCATGAGTAATGTCTTCAAAATAATTACAAATCGCTTCGAAACCTACACCTTCCTTTTACAATAATAATGACTCCATGAATTAGTGTGTTAATTAATAATAACACATTGAATTAATGTGTTAATTAATAATAATACATTGAATTAATGTGTTAATTAATAATAACACAGTGTACGTTTAAAAAAACTTATTATATTTGTAAAAAATATTATATTATATTTTTCAGATTTTTCAGAAAAAAATTATATGGAGAACAAAGGGTCCAGGTATTTAGAACCTAAATCAAGGTTCATTATCAGGAGGGAGAAGATTCACTAACATAAATTTATAAATCTCAAAGATGAAACAATAAATTCTAACAATTAAATAAAACAAGTGAATGTTACAGGATCAAAGTCAAATCAAATAATTTTGATTTTATTTTAGTATATTTTATTATAAATTTTTAACTTCAAAAGAATATTCTAACAAATTTTATATTATAATTTATTTTCAGAAGAAAAAGCATGATATATTATATAAGATATATAAAGAAACTAAATACATTTGACAGATAGACCTTCATAGGAGCTATTTTAGCCGACTTGGGATTTCCAAAAATTGGCCAGCCCATTAAGCTTACACAAGTTGCTGACAAAAAGCATGATAATCAGATACATTTGCTGAAAAAGGAGCATAAAGATCTCTCCAAAGAGAAAAATAGTATTCAGAAACTTGTTCTAGAGATTCCAGATTTGCTACAGTCCTAATCAGCAATGGAGGGAAGAAAAAGACCAAAATACTAGAGGCAGAAACAAAAATAAAAACAAAAAGATTTGAAATTAAGAGTCTGGTAAGGAAAAGTCCTTGATAGAGAACATTTCCTCACCAGATTTTACCTTCATGTTCCATATACCTGGTTCCAAAAGAAGACCTTCCTTTGATAAGATATCTGCTTGTTGATTCTGTGACCTGTAAATGTGCTGGATGGAACATCCTTCCATTTTCCTCCAAAGGTACCTGATTCTGTCCAACCAACCTTCAAGGTGAGGGCTGCTGATATAGCTCTTTCCTGCTACAAAATCAATCATGACTCTTGAATCTCCATAAATTGATACAAGCTGAATGTTAAAGAAAAGACAAATGGATAAAAGGCCTGCAAGAGCCATCGCCTCAGCTTTACTATTCGTGCCTTTTCCTCCATTCCAGGCAATGAGATATTGATCATTTTCATTCATGATAATGTGAATGCCACAACCACATGAGCCATTTTGGGCAGCACCATCAAAAAATTCTCTCAAGAGTGTTGATAGAATTTGTGCGTGCTCCTTTTGATTACACTTTTTTTGCTTTTGTGGTTTTCTGGTAAGGCATCATAAAGAGCAATAATGTTTTGTAAAGTTCCCATAAAAGGCTCTTCATTGTTCTCAAAAATAATTTTGTTTCTCCATTTCCATATACACCATAGAGAAATAATAACAATAGGCCTCCAAGATTCCTTTTGCCCACTCCACCATAGGAAAGCTTCTTTAGAGGAAATATGAGAGATGTGAGGAAATTTATATAGCTTTGCTAGTTCTTTCCATAGTTTATGAGTTATACAGAAATTGAAGAACATGTGGAAGTTGCTTTCTTCATTGGACTTACATATTAAACAGAGGCCCATACCATACCAACATCTCTTTTTCAGATTCTCCAATGTTATATTTTTATTGTGGAAGACCAGCCAGGAGAATAGAATCGCCTTGGAAGGACAGCCCGATTTCCAAAAGGCTGGAGGGAAAATCGGGTTTGGGGGAGCATTCTTTAACCCTATCAAATTTTGATATATGTCCTTTACGCGAATCAGTGAGATTCCTTTTAAGTCCTTCCAAATAAGAACATCAGCTTCCAATGATCGGTATATGCCATAGTTCCTCAAAAAAGTTCTGAGATTTCTCCATTGCCGAGCAAGATGATCCGACATCCCCATACTGTCCGCCTCTTTCCAAAGAGGGAAAGGGCCTTGCCATTCAGCTATCAGCTTGTCCCAAGTGAAAATTCATTTTCTATGAAAAAATTTAGGAGAGAATATGGCAGAATGATTTCCTCCTGCCCACCCAGGAAAGAATCAATCCCAATGAGAATCCGGCTACCAGATTGAAAACTCCAAGTTAAGTTCCTTAAGAAAAACTTTTCAACCTTGCGGAAACTTAGCCATATTGCTGACCCATAATTGGATCTGATTCTTCCCAACCTGAACCAGTAAGAGATATCTTTCCTTCCCATATATTTCTTTTTTATTGTATTGCACCAGGGACCCTCCCCATAAATCCCTCTCCATAGTGATTTGCATAACAACGCTTTACCAAAACTTTGCAGATCCAACAAGCCCGTCCACCTAAATTTTTCTACCATGAGATATCAGACAACTTAGACAGATGAAATTTTCTTTTTTCTACTTGGCCTCCCTATATGAAGTTAGCAGTTAATTTGTTCATCTTCTTGATAATGCTTGCGACAAGAAAATATAAATGGGCCCAATAAACAGCTAGTTGAGTTAGGACTGACTAAGATAAAACAATTCTTCCAGCCATTTATAGGTATTTAAATTCCCATAACGATATCTTTTTGTAGTACCTATCTATTAACCATTGCCAGTCCAGTTTTGAATAACCCTTTGCTTTTAGCTGGAATCCTAAATATTTTATTCCATGCTTTATGGATCACGCCTCTATTCCAAATAGAACAGTTAACCATTTTACTAAATCCATGCTGACATCAATATGGAGAAAGACTGACTTGTGTTCATTAATTTGCATCCCTGTGGCCTTTTGGAAACATCTTAAGATGTCATATAAGCATGTCGAGGTGAGCCTGCATAACATTGCAAAAATGAGTATATCATCCACAAATAGGTTGTGTGAGATATAATTGTTTCTACAGATCTTCAGTGGCTAGCATCTTTTGTCACTAACTGCCCTGTTTATGTGAAGACTAAGAGCATTCATTGCCAATATAAACAATAGAGGAGATAGTGGGCAACCTTGATGCAACCCTCTTTCAGCTGGAAAATAAGAGGATGGCATTCCATTTATTATGACTGCATAGTTCACCTTCTCAACACATGTCATGATCCACTCTATTATATTAGCATTCAGACCAATCTTTGCAAGTAAACATCTAATGAAGCCCCAATCCAGGCAATCGTATGCCTTTCGGAGATTGATTTTGAGGATAACTACTTCACTTTTTTTTTTAATGCATGGAAAACAAGCTTTCTTGTGCGTTTGCAACAATGTCCAAGATATTTCTTCCTTTTAAAAATCCATGTTGAACCTTTGTTAAACAAATTTGATAAAGTTACCTTGATTCTTTCAGCAATAATTTTTGAGATGATTTTAAAAGAAATGTTATAGAGGGATATCGGCCTAAAATCTTGAAAAGATTCTACTTCCCCTTTTTTTTAGGATTAGAGCAATTAGAGTTGACGAGATTTTCTAGTGAATGCTTCCTGATATCCTGGTACCTTCTACCATCCTTAGCAAATCATGTTTTATGAGATCAAAGAAGTGAAAGAAAAACTCAATCGACCAGCCATTTGGGCCTAGTGATTTATCCCTTTTAAAAGATTTCATTGTTTCTAAAAGTTCTTTCTCCGTAATTGGCTGAAAGAGATGCTCATTTTTTCCATCATCAAAGATCTTTGGAAATAGGTCGATGCGCCATAAGATGTCCTGAATTTTGCAATCCTTTGATCTCTTATATTGATTTTGAAAATATTTTACAGCCTCATCTGAAATGTCTTTTTGCGAGCTCAGATAACCCCTTTGCCATCAGTGATCTTCCAAATTGAGTTATTTTCACGTCTTGAGCTTGCAAACCTGTGAAAAAACTTTGTATTCTTGTCCCCTTCCTTTAACCAGATAGCCCTGCTCTTTAATCTCCAAAATGCTTCCTCCTAAGGATTTTGTGTTTTTGTCTTTTAAGCTCACTTATGCGGCATCTTGTATTTAAGGGAAGTAAATGTGTAGCCATCTGTTCAGAAGTGTTGTCCAACTCCTTTTGAATTTCTCTAAGATTTATTCTATTTTGAATCTTTTTGTTGATCTACCATTCTTTAACAACCTTTTTTATGTGAGATAGTTTTTCCCTGAATGTCAAAAACGGGGGTCTGTTACTTGTTGCAGATAGCTCCTTCCAAGTTCTTTTCACAACATCATTGAACTCTGATTCTTCTAGCCAAGACCTATTAAATTTGAAATAATACCCCTTTCTAAAAGCCTTTTCTCTCTAGCTTAATAGAATCGGCCTATGGTCTGAGATAAACACATTTCCAATTGTTGAGAATGGCATGCCCAATCTATCTATTATGCTGACGTGTAGAATGAACCTGTCAATTGTTTTTGCTATGTATGCCCCTTCAATCCTTCCATTGTCCCATGTCGAGAGCATTTTGCGAGGTCTTATGTCAACAAGATTCCTGTGTAATAATTCAAATCTTATACGATCTGCTAGAGGATCTTTTTTCCTGTTGATTCCCCAAGATTCATCAGAATTTAAAGTAACATTTAGATCTCCTGCACTCATCAGAAACTCAATTTCTAAAATTTCTTATGCAAAAAGTTTTTCCCAAAATGGTATTCTGTTTTTATAAGGAGCATAGATGTTTAGAATGTTGATTGGACAATCTTTCCCTCTAATTGATGCCGATATGAGAATGCTCGCAAAACATCTGTAGGTTTTTGCTCTGATCCAATCCAGATTCCATAAAACCACTAGGCCTCCCGAGAGGCCATTCACATTCAAAGCAGACATATGCCAAGAGGGGAACATTTTCCTGTTGAGCAACGAGCGTTTTGTCCGAGTGAATAGCACCGCTGAACCGAGCAGAAGACACTTAGTCGTGCGAGACCCCGCAAAAACATAAAGATTCATCCCATAGTACTAGCTGGCCAAATCTCCCACTCAGAAAACTGATAAGGATCCCACTAACAAAAATGTTGTCCCCGCTAGCCAATATAGATTTCCTCCCAGTGCACTTTGCAAAAGGCCGAAAAAGGAAGGGGGGAAGAAACTAAGCAGGAGACTTGTATCGATAAAACGAAACAGAGGTTTAGAGTAACAAAATCTCAAAACCAGATACTGTTCAAATCGCTGCCTATAGTGTCCTCATTCGGCAGAATTCCTAAGGATAATGCCTCTGAAACTTCTAATACAGTAACTACAGGCTCAAAACAAGGAAGGGTGGCTAAACAGGAGAAGCAAAAGATAAGACGAGAGTTCAAGCTGACCAAAATCCGCAGAGTCAGGAGGAAATGGTGAAAGAGGGAGTGACTGCAACTTGCAAAAACCACGTTACCTTTGACAAATACAGTGTTTGTGAGAATGACACATCTGAGACTGTGAACCAAGCATCGACCATATCTGTGCACGTAGCCTTCTACCTTGAGCAAATTTCAGTTGCTGCATGATACATTTGAGCCTGTAGATTCAAGCGTCGACCTCTGCTGTGCACGTAGCCTTCATGCATCCGTCCTTCGATTGTTTTGGCTTCAAGTCTTACTCTTATTGGGTAGAAGATGGCAGGCGTTCAATCTTGATACGTCGATCAACAGTGCTCCACTCGTCGCTCCTATCAGCTTCGGTTTTAATTTATTTAATTTATTATCTATATATAAAATATAATAACATTATTAATAAACTATTTAAATAGATTCTTAAAAAAAAATCAAAGCATAAAAATATATTTATGAATTTCAAATAAATAAAGAATAACTAGATAAAGACATATATTATTTATAAATGTATAATATATTTTTATGTCTTTTTTTTAATCTATCAATTTATCTAGTTTTTCTTTATTTATTTGAAATTCATAAATATATTTTCGTGTCTTGATTATTTATTTATTTATTTTAATTATAATCTATTTAAATTATTTATTAATAATATTATCATATCTATATAGATAAATAAATTTATAATATAAAAATTTGTTAGAATGTTTTTAAAGTTAAAAATTTATAATAAAATAGACTAAAATAAAATAAAAATGATTTGATTTGACTTTGATCCTGTAACGTTCACTTGTTTTATTTAACCGTTGGAATTCACTTTTTCATCTTTGAGATCTATAAATTTCTGTGAGTTAATCTTCCCCCTCATCATGATCCTGATGATGAACCTTGATTTAAGTTGGAAATGCGTTAACCCTTTATTCTCAATATAATTTTTTCGGGAAAATCAGAACAATATATCATAAATCACAGAAGCATAAAATTTAAAACCTATATATTCTCAATTATTCATCATCAATTCCACCAATTAATATGTTAATTAATAATAACACATTTTACATTTAAAAAAACTTATTATATTTGTAAAAGAATTTTATATTCTCAATCATTCATCTTTCAGAGTGAATTTTTCCAATAAAGTATTGGTAAACACAAAAACCTAGGATAATATTGATTGGAAATAAAATTCTTAAACGAAGGAAAGTGTTAATGTGAACCAAACCCTTTCATTAAAAAAATGTTATTAAAATAAGATAATTTGGAGTTACAATTTTTTTTAAATGAAACTTTGATAAACACCAAACGCACTTATTAAAAAAAGGGATAATAAAGAGAAAAGTAAGTCTCTTTTTTCGAATAAAGTATTGATAAACATAAATCCCTGAGATAATATTGACGCTAAATAAAATTATTAAATGAAGAGTAATGACGTAAAATAAAAAATTACAGTAAGATTTGTTGAAGATAATATAATTTGTAGTTAACTTTCTTATAAAAAAAGAAGAGGAAAAAAATAGATAATGAAAGTGAGATGAAATCTTTAAACGAAAATGAAAAATATTAATATGAAGTAATTAAAATAATATAATTTATTATAATTTTTTATAAATTTGAATTAGAAATGTATTTTTTTAATTTTTTTGTTTTTTTTATTATTAATTTTATTTTAAATTTTAGTGGAATGTGTGTGATATAATTTGAATTTTAGAGTCGAAGTGTTACACATTTTTTTACCGCATTAATATATTTTATACATTTATAAAATTTTTAAACATTGAAAATTTTCATCTTTTTATATAATATAATTATATATCTCAAATAAATAAATATATTTTTTCAATTATTTCTTTATTTTTTTTTGTTTATATTTATATATTATCATTAATTAAATATTCCATTTTAAATTTCAATAATATTAAAAAAAAATAATATCGATTAAATATTATTAAAAAATCATATATCTATTTAATAGGTTTCATTAAAAAATTATTATTATATAAGAAGAATTTCTGTGTAAATCCCTAAAGAAGATCTTTGTTGCGCGTTTCGAACCAACTAGTGTGGTTCTCCTCGACAAGTTGAAGGATAGATCAAGTTCTTAGCATGTTAATAGTCTGAGCCAACAGCTCACGACCCCTGTCAAATTACCATTTATTAATATATTAATTTAATAATATTCTTATTCTTACTATTACTATTATTCATCATATTTATTATTTTATTTATGGAATTACGTTGAGTTAGGTAAAAAGTAAAATAAAATAATGGTTAGTTATTCATTTATT
>APFE030573731.1:18937-117279 GCA_000404065.3 Pinus taeda | reverse complement strand
AAGAGCCTTCAGTGAAAATCACATCCAAATTCATATTGCTGATGCATTTCGAACCAATTAGTGTGGTTCATCCTCAGGACGAGTTGAAGAAGCAGATCAAGGCTGCATGTTAAATAGGGAGAGCAGTCCATCCAACGACTCTATTTGACTGGGAAAACTGTTAAATTGACTGGGCAACTAGATTGGACCACTTGCTACTAAGTAACTACTACATTTGACTGGGTAACAGGATCAAGGGTTAAGAAAGGCAAAATTAATAAGTTAATTAAATATTATTATTATTATTTAGTATTTATTATTTATTATTTATTATTTATTTATTTTGAATGAAAACGGCTAGTTAATTATTTTAAGGGTTATTTTGTTATATTCATTAAATAGTCAAGAACCATAACCTAATAATAGGGTCATTAAATATTGTTGAAACCAATTGATTAACTAAACCATTTATCAATGATTATTGAATTAAAAAGAAAATTACGATTTTCCCTCATTAATTATAAATCTATTATATCTATCTATATAATATATATATATAGTATTCCTAATTACAAGAGGGTTGGAGAAAAATAATAATATAATAAATTAATAAAATTTAATTAACTTATTAATTTTGCCTTTCTTAATCCTTGGTCCTGTTACTAGTCAAATGTAGCTGTTGCTTAGCAGCAAGTGGTCCAATCTAGTTGCCAGTCAATTTAACCGTTTTCTCAATCAAATATAGTCGTTGGATGAACTGCTCTCCCTATTTAACATGCAACCTTATCTAGTTCTTCAACTCATCTTGAGGATGAACCACCCTCGTTGGTTCGAAGCGGGTCGGCAATATGAATTTAGATGCGATTTTAGCTGAAGACTCTTCTCATAAACCTGTTATTTATGGATCACAAAAGCCTTAATTTAACAATCAAATAATATTCTTATAAAGACTAGTTTAAGAATAATAAAATTATAATTTATAATAATAATTAAGAAAGATCGAAAAAAGTAAATATTAATAAGAAACAAACATCCAAGTCAACCAAATAAAAGGTAAATAGAGAAAAAATAAAAATAATAAATAGGAGCCTAATGAGTCAAGATTATGTAATAAAAATAAAATAATTATTTTTGTTTAAGGATTTGACTCATTAATTAGGTCTTGACTCCTCTTTATATAGTGTGTGTGTGACTTTGTTCTCAACTTGTTGCCTTGGATTTTTTGTTTCTTATTAATGTTTAGGTTTTTCATAATAATAATATATATATATATATATATAAATAATTAATTATAAATATAATATTGTTATTATTAACTACTCTTATAGAAATATTATTGATCATAATAAACCATTATCAAAATATTATTTTTCTTAACTAGCCTAATAATAATAATAATATCAACTCCTTTTGATTGCTTTGATTTAGTTATAGAATATTATTTGATTGAATATTATTTGTTCATAACTAGCCATTAAAATAAATAAATAAATATTAATATCACTCTCCCTTTTGATTGCTTTGTTTTAATTTTAGTCTCCTTTACTTATATTTTTTGTTATAGGATCTTGACTCATTAATGAGGTCTTGACTCCTATTTATTTTATTTATTTATTTATTGTATTTTTATTTTTTGACTGTTCCTGTATTTGATTGACTTGGATTGTTTATTTCTTATTAATGTTTACATTTTTCAATATTTCTTAATTAATATTATTATTATTATTTTGAGATATGTTTTCTTGACGATGAACCACACTTGCTAGTTCGAAAGCATTGACAAATGAACTATGATGTGATTATTACCGAAAACATGTCTCAAAAACTTGATATGGATCACAAAAGCCTTAATTCAATAATGATTATTGTTATTATTCTTAAACTAGTCGTTATAATAATATTATTTGATGTTAATAATCATTATTAAAAAATTAATTTGCATAAACTAGTCGTTATATGATCTTTTGGTCTCTGCATTGCCCTCCATTTAAGCCCATGCCATGATTTGCATATTCATCTGGTCCTGATGATGAACCACACTAGCTGGTTCGAAATGTGTCGACAAAATTTTCTCCTATGTTATTTCTACCTAAAAGACTCTTCTTAATATAATATGGATCATAGAAGCTTCAATTCATAAATTGTAGAATTATTAAATAAACAACCATATCCATGAGCAACCAAAATGAACCTTGTCTCTTTTTTTCATAGAATAATTAAGTTTCTCATATTATTGAATATGTTATTTTGAAATGCTTAAATAATTATAAATCTCTCAAATTTATCTATAAAGTGTGTAAGGAAGGCTTCACTCAATGAAGCTCTAACATATCACGTGTATTCGTGGCATACTAAACAATACCCATAATTTGACTACATATTGGAAATATACCTCTAAAAATCACATTATTTAACACCTTATCAATACGAACCCAATACATTTTCCCAATTTAAAAAACTCCTATTTTCACTAGATATTGTAGGTATCCATTTTTTCATTAACATTTTTTATACCCCTTTATATTTTTCATTAACTTTGAGCTCCATTTTTTATACCTGTCAATATAACAACCCTTTACCCCCTATTATATGTTCAATATATTATATCATTTTTTCCTCAATATATATCCCCAAATATGAACACACATGGTATGGTATTGCTCCCCTAGTGAAGCCCTTGTGAGGAAAGCACACTCCTAAGGCTATATTAAAGAGGAGAACCACCTTTTAGAATGAGATTTGTAAATCTTTGAAATGTATTTTAATGTAAATTCAAAATTTAAAGTTTCTCAAAAATGTTTATAATGAACTTGAAGTATTAGCACTGAATATGGATGTAAATAACCATATTATATATTCCACTTCTATCTAATCAAATATACAAGTTTAGCCAAAGAAAAAAAACATTAAAAAAAATGTATTTTAAGGAAAAAAATTATATTCCACTTCTAACTAATCAAATATACAAGTTTAGCCAAAGAAAATAAACATTAAAATTTTGTGTTATAAGGGAAAAAAAATTAAAACCCTTTGGGCACAAAGTTCAAGATATAACAAATTTGAAAATTTTCTTATTGTAGAAGAATTATTACAACCATAAATATTCCCACTTAGATTATATATGCTTGTCAATTTAACAAAATATACTTATTATTACGTTAAATTATCATGCATAACCAACGTTGGAAACTACTCAATCAATCACCATGAGAACATAGTTGAAAAAATAGATACAAGTCACAAATGTCAGACAATAAGGAACTATTTGCATATATGTAAGATGAAGTTGCAAGTACATAGCAATAATTTATAAAAATTTGGTACAATAGACACTTTCAAGCTTGCCATGAGTTGGGACTCTTCAATGCTCTTTGAACCCTTGCCAAAGCAACATCAATAAGCTACCATCACACCTATTGCCAAATCCTCGTCACTGATTTCTCCTAACTAGGTTTCACTGCCAACCAAAGTTTCACGTTCCACCAAAGATCAACAACTAGTAAGCATACACATCAACAAGTCCTCCTTGGCATCTATATCTGCATCAAAAAGTGTAGAAGAGAAAACAAGAGAGTGTTACACTATCTTCTCCATGTCAAACACTCCAAGTAGTACTAGGATTTCCAATGCCACAAAACCCCATCCTTCTAGGAAAAAGTGCCATTGTTACTCCTCCAAGGTTTCTCTTAAACTATATCTTCCATTATCATTTTATGGAAAATCCTAATACTAACATCTTCCTTTAATTAACGCAATAATATTAGCACAATAGATAAGATTTCAAAATACAATGAAGAATGAAGTACATGTGAAAAAGGCAAGTTTTCTCTAGCTCTCACATCTCTATTACATGATGATGAGATCAATATGATGAATTAAAACTCTCTCTCTCTCTCTCTCTCTCTCTCTCTCTATATATATATATATATATACATGAGTAGGGACAACAATAATAAAGTGGAAAACGTCCACAAGAAAGCAACCTAATTATGAATCAATAGATAGGCCCACACTTGAAGCACTCCAACTCAAAGATGGAACATGTCAAGCTCTAAGGTAAACATGTTCTTTGAACAAGTGTATCCCAAGGTGAGCACTCAATAATGTTAGGTCCAATACTCCTCCTATAAGTATCTCCAATGGTCCAACACTACCTCTTAAGTCATGTGATCCTCCAAGTCCACCACAAATCCATAAAAAACTACTCAACCCAACTGACCTGAAGTGAAGCACAAGCCTCCATATAAGAATCCCAATGCACCCATGCTACATAGGGCTCAACATGCTCCTCCTAAATGTCTAATACTTCTCCTCAAAAGAGTCAATCCTTCTAAGTAAGAAACCACACCTTCTATTTGCACCTCGTGAAGAATGTCACCATGGCACATAGGTCTCAAACCTCCTAAGGGAGTGTGCCACATAAGAATCATGTCAAGGTATACCAACCCACAATTAATCTATATCCAATGTGTATGTGCATCATCTCTAATATGTATGTCCACTAAGATACAACCAATGGTAGACATCACACTCTGCACTGTCACGTGAAGCACCTTCGAGCATGGTGTAAATACTTTCAAAGCAACCCCTAAAAATAACACTCCCTCTTTATGAGTTATCCTTTTATGGAAAATCCTAATGCAAACATCTTTCTTGAATTAACACAAGAACCTTAGCACATTATAAAATATTTCAAAATACAATGAAGAATGAAGTACATGCGAAAAAGACAAGTTTTTTTCTGGCTTTCACATCTATATTACATGATGATGAGATCAATATGATGAATGAAAAGACTCTCCCATAATTCCTCATATATATGTGTGTGTGTGTGTGTGTGTATGTGAGTAGGGACAACAAAAATAAAGTGGAAAAGGTCCACAAGCAGGCAACCTAATTACGAATAGTTATATAGGCCCACACTTGTAGTACTCCAACTAAAAAATGGAACATGCCAAGCTCTAAGGTAAACATGTCCATTGAGAAAGGATCACAAGGTGGGCACTCAATAATGTAAGGTCCAATACTCCTCCTATAAGGATCTCCAATTCTCCAACACTACCTCTTAAGTCAAGCAATCCTCCAAGTCAACCAAAAATCCATAAAAAAATACTCGACCCAAATGATCTCAAGTGAAGCACAAGCCTCCATATAAGAATCCTAGTGTCTCATGCTACATAGGTCTCAACATGCTCCTCCTAAATGTCTAGTACTACTCCTCAAAATTGGTTATCCTCCTAAGTGAGAAACCATGCCTTTCATGCGCACCTCGTGAAGAATGTCACCATGCCACATAGGTCTCAAACCTCCTAAGGAAGTGTTCCACATAAGAATCATGTCAAGGTATAAAAACCCACAAGTAATCTATCTCAAATGTGTATGTCCATCATCTCCAATATGTATGTCCACTAAGATACAACCAACGGTAGACATCACATAGTTATGCACTCCATGCCAAGTGAAGCACCTTCGAGCATGGTGTAAACACTTTCAAAGCAACCCCTCAAACTAACACCCCCTCTTTATGAGATATTTTTCTTTTTCCAAATCAACTAGAGCTATAATTTATGAATTTTAATTGGCTATATTATTGCAATCAACCATTGGCTCTTGGAAAGGAACTTTCACCCAAACACCATTCTCTTCCATCTAATAATTAGATCTCATCTCCTTGAAACAACAAGAAGGATCACACATTGTAGTAACTAAAGCAATATGATTAGCATGTCTCTTAGGAGGTATACTCATAGTCATCTAAGTTCTAGACACTTCTACATGCTCTTATGTATCCTACAATTTTTGAGTAATTCATCTTGGCTTCTTGTGAGTTGGAGTAAAGGGCTTGAGCATGTATTCTTCCTTAAGATCTCTTCACACACACCTTGATCTGACTCTTGTTTTTCCGCTAAATTAAATTATGAAACAACAACCTCCTCACTCAACAAAGTAAACTATCAAATGGGAATTGTACCAAGTACCCCTTTTTTTGAGGTAGCAAAAAATCATCCGATTTTGAAAAGTGTTGATTCAGAATACACTTTTTTTGGAGCATATTTTTGACACTTTAAATTTTCTTATGTATCAAGTATGAACATTTTTTTTTAAATGTTATTGATTTTCATGCTAATTTTGAAAAGTGTTGATACAACATCAACCTTTTTTTTAGAGGCCTTATTTTTGACACCTTAAATTTTCTTGTGTATCGAGTATGAACATTTTTTTTAAATGTTAGTGATTTTCATGTTGATTTGAAATGTGTTGATGTGACATCAACCATTTTTTTGACACTTTAAATTTTCTAATGTATTAATTGTGGATTTTTTTTTTTTAAATGTTGGCGATTTTCATGCAGATTTTGAAAAACATCAACATTTTTTAAGGCATATTTTTAACACTTAAATTTTCTTATGTTCTAAGTATGCACAAATTTTTATTATTATTATTTTATTTTATATATTGACTATTTAACCATTTTTCAATTGTTTTATACCTTTCTTGTTTTTCATTCTAAGACTTTGGGTTATAAAGGTTTTCCCATGTGTTTTTTGTTTTTCCTTTGTAATGGTTTTTATATGAAATTTTTATTTATTTTCTCGCAAAGTTTAAAAATAATAACATAATATTTCAATGTTAGGATTTTTTTATATATATATAATATATTTAATATATTGTTAATGAATATTTCATACACCATAAATAATTATTTCTAAAAAAATCATAATTTAAACACTAAAAAATACATATTTTGCATACATATATATCAAAAAAAAAA
The DNA here is from genome assembly GCA_000404065.3 of Pinus taeda. Classification (NCBI taxonomy): domain Eukaryota; kingdom Viridiplantae; phylum Streptophyta; class Pinopsida; order Pinales; family Pinaceae; genus Pinus; species Pinus taeda. Next base: position 110,528 of record APFE030573731.1, on the reverse strand, counting down.
AAAAAATGCATTTGAGAACCTTTGCCCTAAAAACAAATGTTAAATAAAAATTTTTTATGAAAAGTTAAATAAAAAAGTGGAAAAGTTACAAATTTTATGAATTTTGTATCCAAAAATAATAACATTTGAAGTTTTTTTTGGAATTCCAAAAAAAGTGATTTAGAAAAAATTCAAGTAATAATAACAAAAAAAATGTTAAAAAAAACATACAATTTAGAAAAACAATAAACAAAAAAATCCTTAATAACAAAACAAAAAACAATTAAAGAAATAAAATATTAAAAAAAATTAAAACATTTTTTTTGAAAAAAAAACTATAAAAAAACAAATTGAAAAAAAATATTAAAATTAAAATTAAAAAACATTAAGAAAAACACATTCAGAGCCATTAAATAAATTAAAACAAAATAATTACAAAAAAAAAAACACATTCAAAATAATTATAAAAAAATTAATAATAAAGGGTTGGGTTGTAACAACAATTTTGGATTTGAAGAGGGGATCTGCGATGGCGCCGCACGCTAGGGTTCACAACGCAACCGCAAACGCAGAGGCTGGATCGCCCTAGAATCCGCAGGTAGCTGAGGCTCCATGGTCCCATAACGAGCTGGTGCAGACCCTCTATGGAATCTATCAACAGTGCGACACACGAAAGGTTTATAGTGTAGCGGAACCCGCCCTTGCTCCCACGACTGTCCTCCTGGACAGGGCAACGGCAATCTTCACACCGATTCCCCTGAGTAAGATACATGGCATAAAAGAAAACCTCTGCCACCGTTCGGCTGGATGGGTGCAGAGTACCCAGAACAGGGATCTCACAGCAGATTCAAAATATGACTGCAAGGGCGTATTGGAAGATGAGAACGACCAAGCGACTGGCCAGATATGGGGCCTCGACACCAATCAACCCATCTCAACCATCTGTGAGCACTGGAAGATAGATAAGAAAAACAGTCAAGACCGGGTTCTTCAGATCTTCAAGGCGATTAGTCAACAGAATGGGCAACGGTGTGTCATTGGGCCTGGATCACGCAGATCGCACGACATCACTATTGAATGCTTTGGATCTGCCGGATTACACATTGGATCTGCTAAGCCAGCACCTGGAAAATGGTTGTTTAGAGGCGGACAATTCTCTTCCACAGTGGGACGTGATATAAACCCTAGATATGCCATCCTTCTGCCAGATCTGGCTTGCAAACCAGTGAACTAGGTAATGGATAAGGTAGATCTATCTGGATTCAAAGAGGAACTGCCAGATCCAACACAACGAGGTTTCCACAGGACTGATCTAGTCCGCATGGATACAAGTCTGATCCAGATTTTCATCAAATTGATTGGGGGAAAACACTTTTGCCTGCGGATCAGTAAGGGAACGAGCATCCATGCGTTAAAAAAAGAGATCCAGGGTCACATTAGAACCCCAGCACAATATCAAAACCTCATATATTCAGGATACAGTCTACAGGACAACCAAACTCTACAGTACTACGGCATTACCAAAGATTCAACTATCATTCTAAATCTTCGACTGCACGGTGGAAGCACTGGAACCAGCTCTAAAAATACAGGTTCCTTCCGAGATGCAGCGAAAGGGAAGGAAAAAATGAAAAATAAAGCAACACCTCCACCAGAGCTACCAAGCCCTTACATTATTGAACAAAAGCCATAATCACCAACGCTACAAGTATCTTTACCAGAGGTAACTAGTCTACACACAGATCTATCCAAAAATGCAGTTATTTGTAGATGTAATGGATTCTGGCCAAAATCAGATGCTCTGCACCAATGGATCTTTTCAGCATGGACATCTAATTATGAAATTTACCTATGCCCAAAAGGGTTCTTCATAGTTAGATTTAACACAGAACAAGAATGAGACAACATTATCAATCAGGGGCCTTGGTTTTGGGGCAGTGCTGGCCTCTTCATCACCCCCTGGTTTTCTGATTTCAACGCCAATACAATGAAGGTCTCAACGATGCCTGTATAGGTAAGGCTACATGGTCTCCCTCTTCATTTTTGGCATCACAAAGTATTAAATGCTAATGGGAACTCCCTGGGGAAATTCTTAAAAATGGATGACGACAGAGCTATCAGGGGAATATTTACATTTGTTAGAATATGTGTATAAGTGGACCTGAGTCAGGGGCTACCTGATCACATCACTCTGAACTTCAATAATTCTCAATGGATACAACCACTCGACTATGAGAACACAGATTTTCGGTGCAGGGGTTGCACACAAACAGGGCACCTTCAATATGATTGCCCATTTGCTCGAAAGGACCCTAGGAGAACCAAGAAACAACAAAAGAAGCCCAGAGGGTGGCAGCACACCGACCCGTTGGAAGAAGAAGACATAAACGCGGATCCTACAGAGAACCAGACAGAACTGGATACTCAAATGAGCCAGAAATACACTCAGGAAGGGAATGCCCCAATTACTCATTTGGGGCCACACATTTCAGATCTACAACAAGAGCCACTAATGGAAGTAAGCGGCATCAAACAAACTCATGGATCGGAGGGCTCAGAATCTGACAAAGAACTTCCATTGATCCCAATGGAAAATCAATTAGCTATCATTACACCCACTCCCGACACTGGAGGTTGGCGACGGGTGGAGAAGAAGAAGGGCAGAAAAGTTTAGGCTTGCTGAAACTTATTATTTTTCTTTTTCGTATCTTTTTGTTGTTTCCTGTCATTACATGAACAACCATCTGCTATTTTGATTATTTTCGTTGTTGCCTGTTATTACAGGTACAACCATCTGCATATGCTTCATGCATCTACAAAATGTAATTTTATCAATATGAATAAAATTACGATTTTTTCTACGGGAAAAAAATTAATAATAAAAAATTAAAATTAAATAAGATTGAAAAAAAAACATTTAGAATAATTTATAATAATAATAATAATAAATTAAAAAAAAAAAAAAAAAACCAATCGAGGTGCGATGGGACGCGAGACCCCCCGCGTGGATCGTCGCCATGCGTAAAGGGACGGGGAGCAGGGTAGGTGGGCGGCCCACCCAATGTCCCCACATGTGTAAGGCAATAAAGACTTGTAAATACTAGCAACAAGTGGCAGTCGCATTGGGAAGACAAATAACAAAGGAGGTAATACAAGCGAGAAAGGTGGCGAGGGTCGTCATTGTATGCAAGCATAGTCTGTGGTGGAGATCGCCTGCAGGAGTAGAGGCCGATAGTAGGGTGGTGGAATTCACCTGTGGGAGTAGAAACTGGCACCATTGGCAGGACGACGCCAATAGAGCTTCGGCCAGACAAGGTCGCTTGTTTGTCTGAATGACTTCTCCCTCCAACTCCAACACTTCTGCTCTGTGTCAAGGCAAGAGCTTGGGAGGTTCCATGGTCGAAGGAAATTATTGTTGAGGTCAGTATGGTGAAAGTAGAGGTGGGGCCAAGGAAAAGAGGGTGTCGCTGCAATTGTAAACAAAACAAGAACAAAGGGAAAACGTCGCTGGACTCGACAAGCAAGACCCAACATAAGAGAGGCAGGAAAACCAAGGAGGAGAGCATGCAAAAACTCATGCATGCTTACAAGTGGGGGAACCCTAGCACAGGTGAAGTTCCTAATTTCGTCATGGGAGGTGGAACTAAACGCTAAGGCTGCGACAGAGTCGCCTCCAATAGAGGATTGGGAACCCCTGCTTCTAGACCCTAGACAAACCCGAGGTAGGCAAACTCTCTTCAAACAATCAGTCCAACTCCACTGGGTCATGAAGAATTTATTGGCAAAAGAAATGACAACTACGAAGAATTTGGAGGAGCTGTCATAAGCCCTGCAAGAGGGGCCTAGCCTAAAATATATTCAGCGGGAAATCCAGGCAGTACAGGTGCAGTAGTACTGCCAGAATGTCTGCCTTGGTCGCATGGAAAAACAACTACAAAGCCTGTAGCAGAACGAAATGCCAGGGTTGAGTGCAAAGGACCCGACTCCCATAGAATCGTCAAATGACCGACTGTCGAGAAGTTATGAACCTCCTTAAAGTTTTTTTATGTTTTTATTACAATGATTTTGTCAGATAACATTTGCATTGTCAGTATTAATTTTAAACATATTGTAGACATAGTAGATTATATAGCCTGGATGGACATGCTCAAATTACTTATGTTTTGGATGACATATGATGTTGAATAGTGGCCAATAGACCTAGTTTCCTTCGGGAAGGTTGAGGCCACTAGACATATATTTTGTAACTTGCCTTACATATGATTAATAGAAAAGAAAGTTATTTCCAAGCCTACACAAAAAGAAAGAGTAAAAAATAAAATAAAAATCGAGGCTCCATGGGCCCTTAATGGGGCAAGGATGATTCCAGAAATTGCCCTTACCCCACCTAGGGCCCATGGGGAAGTTGGCCTGGGCGGGGAGGAGGTGCACAGATCGCCCTTGCCCTGCCCAGGCCCATAACCCAACGAGCCTTAGGCGAGGCAAGGCGATTCCCAGAATCGCCCTTGTCCCATGTAGAGCCTGTGGGCCTCAGTTTTTTATTTTGTTTTAAATTTTTTAAATGTTTATTTTATTTTATTTTAATTATTTTTAATGCCTTTTTTCTTTAATGGTTTATTTTTTTTAATTTTATTTTTTAGTTTTTCAGAAGAACAAAAAAAGAAAGAAAGAAAGAAGAGTGTTTTAATGTTTTTTTTTTTCTTTTAAATTTAATGTTTTTATTTTAATTTTTTATTTTAAATTTATTATTTATTTATTTTATTTTTAATGTAATATTTATTTATTTATTTATAATTTAATTTTTTTTAAATTATCCAATCACGTATTATTTATTTGTTTTTTAAATTTTATAATTTTTTGTGTTAATTTAAATTTTTATCTTAATTTTGTTTTTTGAAATATTTTTCTTGTTTATATATATAAATATTAATTTATCTTTTTATAAGTTTTTTTTTTTGGATTTTTTATGTTTTAATTATATTTTTTAATTGCGTTTTTTTGTTTGTTTGTTTGTTTTTTTTTTAATTTGTGTTTTATTGTTGTTTTAGTTTTAGTTTTTTATTTTTTTCAATGTTTTAATTTTCGTTTTCTTTTGTATTTTGTAATTTATTTATTATATATTTTTTTTATTTATTTATATTTTTATTTGTACTTTTCTGCAGGTTCCATGTCAATTCTCGATTAGAAACCCAACCCCATTATATGTCAATTTGATAGCTGATTTTAAAGCTTTTCTTATAATGGATCGAGTATGCCTCCACAATGTGTCAATTTCATTGCTAGTCTTTAAGTTTTCATTACAATGGGTCAAGTTCACCTACATTGCGTGTCAATTTGACGATCGGTTTTTAAATTTTTGTTGCAATGTGTCAAGTTGTCTTAAGCTAAGATTTTAAAATCGCTATACTTTTAACATTTAAAAAATAAATAGCTCTTGGTATAATGACTCTTTTATTCAAGTGTTTCATTTTTTAAGTTTTTTAAGCCATAAAATTTTTCCATAATTCCATGGTTGAAATATGTTGAAAACTTAAGGGTTTTTGTAGTCCTTATCTTTGGTTTTAATTCCATGGTTGAAAATTTGTCAAAATTTTAAGGTTTTTCTAAGTCATCATATTTTATTTTTAATGTTATGATTGAAAACAATTATAAGTATTTTCTCTCTAACACCATGGTTGAAAATTGTTGGAATTTTAAGGCTTTTCAAAGATGTGATGTTTTATCTTTAATGCCATGCATGAAAATAATTGGAACTTTAAGGTTTTTAAGAGACATGATGTTTTATGTTTAATGTCATGCTTGAAAATCATTGGAATTTTAAGGTTTTTCAGAGTCATGATATTTATCTTTAATGTCATTTTTTTAAGGAAATATAACGTCATTTTTTTAAGGGAAAAATGGTAATTTCATTAAATAGATTAACAAAATTACATTCAGCACATGCACCTTTCAAGAAATTAATGCATTACCTAGATTGACCCAAATTGAAAATGAAATATGAGTGGATGCCCAATAGCAGAAATGGACATGCCCAAACTGCAAATTGTCAAACAAAAATACTATAAGAACAATAAGAAACCATCTGAAATAGATATATCATACATAAATAGAGAAACATATCAAGTGTCTGCGTCAGTAATGACCTTTAAGGGAAGAGCCATTTGCAAAAAAGGAACACATTTTCAAGAAGACCAATGTCAGAGTGAACCCAATAATCATCCAAGTGACCAAAGTCTGTAAATACAAACATCAAACAAAAAAATAAAGTAAAGACCTACATCACGGGGCTAGTTTGGACCCCCAAAAAACATGTAACATGTCCTCATATGGTCTATGATGGTACTAATAGTGATCCAGACCAATGTATTCAATCACTTGCTAGAGGCCCCTCTCCAGGAGAAGGCCTTCCTTAGAAAGTTGGTCGGCTTCCCTGTTCCTTTCTCTGTATATGTGCCTGCAAGAGAAGTGAACAAAATCAAGACATATTTTTATCAACCTATTTTACCCCCTAGGGCCAGTGTTCCTTAGTCCTTATGGTTGTTTGACTTTTTCCAGACCTTAGACCTTCCTTTTTCTAGTCATACTTCCAAGTCATATGGATGGAAGCTTATGAGAGACACTGGAGCCTCCCATTTGCTCCCAACCCTCCCTTGTGTGAGTGTTGGGCATGGGATCCCCCAAGGGAAGTTTTGGGGCTTAAAGCCCATATTTTGACTAAATCCGATGTAAAGGCTCCGCATTTTATGGGCATGGAGCATGAACTTGTAAATGAGTCATAGGGTTGTTCGCCCTAATTTTTGTATATGTAGTGTCGGCTTTAGAGATCTACCCATGATATGCGGACCATGGGATTGTATAAATAGAGAAAGGCTTTAAGTTGTATCACCAAGGAAATCAATTGAGAATGAAGGATGAAGAATTGAGTCTTATCTAAGTGTAGAGTCGAGTCTTGGGTCGTAGAGTAGGAGAAGGTTCTGCAGTTGAGTGCGAAGAGGCCTAGTAGTCCGCAGTTGAGTGCGTGGACCCCTGCAGCTGAGTGGGCAGGGCAGGTTGAGTCTATAACCGATTGAAGCATTTATAAAGAGAAGTTTATTCCATTCATGTGTATTTATTTACTGTTTCGTGCATTGAATGTATTGGGTATAAATTACATTTCTGTTTTTTATATAATGCACAAACTTATGTGATTGTGTTGATTAAGTGGATATAAGATAAAGTATTTGTTTACACAAATTTAACTAACAGTTATAAGAAGATAAGTAAGAACCGAGGTGTAACTTAGGGAAAGAACGCAGATCGTTGCCTTAGCAACGCAAAAGCATCTCAGCCCCTCATTAGAGCCGCGCAAAGGCGATTATAACAGATAACGAAGGTCTCACAAGTCAGGGTAGTGCACGAAGTAACCTGCACGAAGGTATTCACAACTGGACTAAAGCGACCCCTCAGACATCTCAAGGGTGCGTAAACTTGGTTCCAACATCCCCCCATACTGCTTCAGGTGAGACCTTAGTCTGCGCTCTATGGGATGTTGCCTAAACGGCCAGTAGTGTAGGGATTTGTTTGGCTAATTAACTCTGAACCTATGTTAGGCCCCCTTAATCCAACTAATGGTTCTGTTGCCGGGACCATAATCTGCATATAGATGTCTGCTTTCGTATCATTGGAATCCAACTAAGAAGGAAATTGAAGGTTGGTTGGATAGGAGAATTCACGAGTTTGCAGTGTAGGAGAACAGGAATCCGCGACTGACAAAAGAAGAGTGGTTAGACTACTACCTGTAGATAGAGATCCATGAAATATTCCTCACATCTTTCCCTACTGAGCTGTATGAGTGGATCACGAAGCTAGTAGATAGCCAAGGAAGGTGGAAACTCGACAATCCTAGTGCGTGGACCCCAGAGTTGGTGCTTAGATTGGAAGCATCAGAGGATAAGATCACACGCGTTGGTTATCACTAGCTCGATCGGATGATAGGAGGATTCATTACTGAGTTCACGGTAGACACTTCAGTCAGCTATAATAAGGCATAGCGATGCTTCCTTAAAGGACCGTGAGGTAAGATGTAAAGTCTCTTAATACTTGGATTAAAATTATGTTATGTGAAAATAGGGTTATGCAATTACCTTGATGTTCGGAGCTACGTGAAGTGGAAAAACCTATAGAAACGAAGGAAGTAAGGGACCAGAGAATAGCCCTTTGATTTCACCTCCATTAGGGGATGAGGAAGAGCTCGTGAAGGTCTCTCTGTGAAGTGTGATCCATTTGATAAGGCGAAGGATTCCACACATACCACCCCCACCCACACCGCTGCTAGCTTTACTGCCTTTTCCTCCATCTTAACCCGTACCACCTCTGCCACCACCGCGAGTCAATATGGCAAGCGCAATAAAGTTGTCAGTGTTCAAGGGAGTAGGAAATGAGGACCCGAACCAGTTTTGGTTTGTGATAAGAGTCGTATGGGAAGCACAGGGAGTTACAAATGACACTATAAAGAAAGCGACATCGGTTAGCACCCTGCAAGACCACGCGTTGACCTGGTATATTAAGCATTCTAATGATCCGAATGCAGGGATCACAGATATCCAAACTGTGCTAAATAAGGAATTTAGTAGGCTGAAGTCAAAAGCGCATTCGATCATTGGGTTCAAAGAAATCACAATGCTACTAGGCGAGACTCCTTGGGAGTTGGATTAGAGGCTGAAGTGCACAATTCACGAAGCTAATATGACTTTGACGGATGGAAAACACCACGAATGGTTTGTAGCATCGTAATGCCGCACTTGAGGAACGTGTTGTTGCAGTAGAGGTTAACGACTGAGGCAAAAGCCTTGGAGATTGCAATGAGACTACATGAGACCCCAATGCAGGAACCTAACTTGGGAGTTCAACAATTCCACGCGCAGTTGAAAAACTTATGCCTTGAGATGTAGAGTCTGAAACAAGATTGGACAACTTAACTAGAAGTGCACGAAGAGGTGTGGTGCGTAAAATGCAAGGGTCAGGGTCATGATAAGGATCACTTCCCGGTGTTCACGAATTACCTCGCAGGAGGAGGACTGATTCCATTAAGGCCAGAGGCACAAGTAGGACCTAGCACGATGCCTACATTGTGGTGCGTGATTTGTCAAATAGGAGGGAAAAACGCTACAAACAACTGCCATTTATTAGAAAAGTATACACAAAATTCGTAGCAAGTGTTCTGTAACTTTTGTAGGTTAGTAGGACATGATGAGCGCAATTTTAGAAGCTATGAGTTAATGATGGATAGAACTCCCACCTACAGAGTTTAGGCCGAATCGCGACCCCTAAACCCAAATGAAGGAGTGGTGCGAACAAGATTTTAGGGGTGCGGACGAGGCTGAGGTGGAGGAGGACCTGGAAGAGGTTTCGGACAACTGATATGCTACAATTATGAAGGGCTAGGACATTATGCTCATGATTGTATGAACCCAACACGTCCATCATGTCTGTATTGTACCTTGTTTGATCATGGGACAAAATATTGTCGTACGATGATAGCTAGGATATGCGACAAGGGAGCGCTACTGCCTCCCTCGACTCAGAACCTGTAGATGATGAGGTCTGAGCCGTGTGAGGAAGATCCAAATGTGAACATTGTGCTCCGAAGTGGAATCACAATGGGAGATGATAAAGACAAACAACCCGAAGATAGTACTTTGGTTCGCAAGGCTTCGACGAAAGAAGCAGAGTGTGATTTGGAGCGTGCTAAGGAAACTTTCATGGAAGCTAAGAAGAGCTTCGTTGATGCCTCTACTTCAGGAAGCAAAGATAGACTGGAGCCGGAAATGGATCCATCTATGCTTATGATGTTCCTGGAAATGTGCATGAATCTATTGCATGACAATAAAGTTGTGAAGGGACTACAAGAACTCATTAACAGATGCGCTGGGACCGCACGTGGTCTGGAAGATTGGAAAGCATACGATGAGGATGGGAAGAGAAATGAGGTTAACCGCATAGATTGGAGAATATGAGATGGACCAAGTAATTTTGGATTTAGGATTAGACACGAACGTTCTACCGAAGCAAACATGGGACCGCATGGGAAGGCCTACACTGCAATGGTCTCCTATTCAGTTGCAAATGGAAAACCAGCAGAAGATAATACCTATGGGAATATTATAGGGAATCATCGTGGATATTGAGGGAGCATGCGCGCTAGCAGACTTTGAGGTGATAGAGATTGTTGATGACAACAATCCCTACCCCACGCTCTTAGGAATTGATTGGGCCACTGACATGAATGGGGTGATTAATCTGAACAAGCGCAAGATGATTTTTGAGAAGAAGTCTCTGACCCTGCTGAGGGATCACGCTATACAAAGCCAGAGTACGACTATGAAAGTGATGACGATTTGGATTGCATCTACAAGATAACTGTGCGAGAGCAAGACTAGGTAAATCGCACCACGGATGAACGGATCTCATGGGAGCATGAAAGCTCCTTTACGTCAGATTCTAATGAGGAGATAGAGCGATGGAAGAACCGGTTACACGAGTTAACCATGCTAAACTATAATATGATGACAAGATCGTTGCACTACGTATCGACAGAAGTGAGAGATCTCCCTACTTCTGACAGATTAGGTGAGGTAGATTCTTTCTTGGATATATTCGAAAGGGAGGTGCTGGAAAAGCAACATTTCCATGCCTTGAATTGGGTACTGCACGCTACTCCTGTGAGGTGGTGGGGTACGCACAAAGGAAGCTTTGAAGACTGGCGTGAATGTAGGAGGATGATGCGCACACAGTTTGGGAAGCCTAGAGTACAATTGACAGATAAATACAATGGGTAGGATGATCTGCGCATACATCTGGCCAAGTGGACACAGGCCTATGGGGAAAAGCCACAACTGGATTGGGTGCACCTGTTCTATCACACCCTAGATGTTATACCATTGAGCTGGTATATAGAAACAGAGCTCCGCCACTGGACAAGTGAATGGGATGTCCTATGTGAAGGGTTCGTGATGACATTCAACTATGAGGATGGATGGGATAGTATTGATGAAGCACTACAAGAAGTAAAAGCAACCATCTTTAGGATACTGCAGGAGTCAGTAGAGATGATTCAGCCTGAATGGGTTGCTCAATTAAGTTGCGCGTTGGAGTGTTATAATGTAATTGTTGAGGATGATGATGAAGATTCGAGGAACATTCATATTCCCGAGACAGAAGGCCAGTGCAAGGTTCAAGGACCACAAATCGAGAACCCTGACATCACTGCACTGGTAAAGACTAAGCGGGTAAATATTGGTACAGAGGTGGAACCCAAATTCGTGAAGATTGGGTATTACTGGGATGACGCGACGGTGGACAAGGTCGCTGAATTGCTCTGCGAATATCAAGACTTATTCTTGACCAAATTTATGGACTTAAAGGGAATAATCAGATATTTAGGGGTAATGAGGATCGCGTTGAAACTAGACACGAAGCCAGTTAAGCAGAGGCCATATTTATTAAACCCGAAATACAAGGAAAAGGTCCATGTAGAATTAGACAAGATGCTCCCGGCAGGCATCATTGAGCCAGTGGCGGAATCTGACTGGGTAAGCTCGATGGTAGTACAAGAGAAGAAGAAGAAGGATGAAATAAGAATATGCATGGATCTTAGAAAGTTGAACGACGCGTGTGTACATGATCCCTTCCCAACTCCATTCACAAATGAGGTGCTAGACAATGTAGGCGGTCAGGAAGCATATTCTTTTACCGATGGGTTCTCAGGGTACCATCAGATGAGGATCGCACAAGAAGATAGGAGCAAGACAACCTTCACAATAGGGTGGGGTTTCTTTCAATCCACTGTAATGCCGTTTGGATTGAATAACGCACTAGCCATCTTTTCACGTGTAGTTGTTGTGACGTTCAGGGAACATATTCATAAATTCTTGGAGGTCTATTTTGATGATTGGACTGTATTTGGGATCGTTAGGAACCATGTAGTGAACTTGCGCTTGATGCTAGATACATGTCAAAGATACCAAATCGCACTTAACCTCAAAAAATGTATGTTTCTCGTTCCTTTTGGGAACCTGTTGGGACACGTGGTTTGTAAACAAGGGCTGATGGTAGACCCCACAAAAATCACAGTGATTCTGAATTTGGAGACACGACACAGTGTGAAACAGTTGCACACTACGTTGGGACATATGGGATACTATAGAAAGTTTATCAAAAGTTATGCCCAAATCATTGTGCCGATGGAAAAACTATTGAAGAAGGATGTCACGTTTTGTTGGGACGATGACTATAAAAAAAGCCTGGATATCTTGAAGGAAAAGATGGTGATTGCACCGATTCTTGTCTTCTCGAACTGGAAGAAAGGATTCCATGTGCATGTTGACGCGTCGTGTATAGTGATGGGGGTAGTTCTCACACAGGATGGCAGAGAGGGATTGGATCACCCTATTGCGTTCCTGAGTCACAGATTATCTAAAGCAAAAAAAAACTATTCCACCACTGAACGCGAGGGACTGGCTATGGTGTACGGGCTCCAGAAATATCGACACTATTTGCTAGGGGGACACTTCAAGATGTATACAAATCATTTCACACTGAGATACTTGGTCAATAAGCCTGTGTTGGGGGGCCGCATATGCAGATGGATTTTATTGTTCCAAGAATATGATTTTGAAGTTGTTGTGAAGCCTGGACGACTAAACGCGAGACCTAATCACCTGTTGCGCATTGAGATAAGGGAGGAACCTACCAGCTTGGAGGAAGGACTACCCGACGCATAGATTTTTTCCGTGCGTGTACCAGATGGACATTTCGAAGATATAATTCACTTTCTAACAACTGGAACTGCACCTGAAGGTTACTCTGTCTAGCAGAAGAAGGAACTAGTGGTGTGTGCAACATATATTTCTGTCATTGTGGGCCAACTATATAAGATGGGGAATGATGAGATACTGCGAAGATATGTACTAGAGTTTGAACGAAGTAATATCCTCACGGATGCGCATGGGGACCCCACGGGAGGTCATTATGTAGGGAGAGAAACTAGGCAAAAGGTTCTTTGTGCAGGGTTGTGGTGGCCGACCCTTCATCAGGATTCAAAAGCACATTGCAAGGTATGTGATGTATGTTAAAGAACGGGTAAGCCATCATGGAGAGACGAGATGCCTTTGAATCCACAAATGACGTTGCAGCCCTTTGAGAAGTGGGTGATCGACTTTGTCGGACCTATCAAACTACAAGGAAAGACAAGCGCGAGATATATTATTACTGCAACAAAATACTTGACGCGTTGGGTAGAAGTGTAGTTGGTAAAATATTGCATGGACACAACGACTACGAAGTTTTCATTTGAACACATATTGACATGATTAGAATGTCCAAAGATCTTGATGAGTGATCGTGGTACACATTTCCTGAACGAGATGATCAATGCGCTGACAGAAGAGTTTCAGGTGTAACATCAGAAAAGCACACCTTATCACCCATAAGCTAATGGGACAATAGAAGCATTTAACAAAGTACTAGAGACTGCACTGACCAAAGTATGCAACACGTAATGAATTGATTAGGACCTGCGCATACCTGCAGTATTATGGGCTTATAGGATGACATGCATGAAACTAACAGGGTAGACACCTTTCCAACTGGTCTATGGAGTGGAAGACGTAATGCCGATGGAATACATCATGCCTAGTCTACACATAATAGAGCTCACAGGTATGACTGATCACAGAGCCCTGAAGGAGAGGCTCGCGCAGTTGGAGGAACTCGAAGAAGAACATTTTTTGGCTGGATTCCATCAGCATGTACAAAAGGAGCGCAAAAATTCTTAGCACGATCGACATATCAAGTTTTGTACTTTTAAGGTAAACGATTTGGTGTTGTTATATGACAGTAAGTACGGTAAATTCCCATGGAAGCTCCAAATGCATTGGATGGGACCATATGTTATTAAGTAAATCACAGATGATGGCATGGTGTAGTTGGTGAAACTGAATGGAAAAATTTTCCCAGGAAAAGTAAATGGTAGTCAGTTGAAGTCGTACGTAGGTGGCCCGACCATTTGACTAGTTGTTGGAGGTACAATAGGCAACTTCTCAGTGCGTTGCCGATCTTGCAGCAGTTCGGTCAGAGTTGGGAGGTCTCCGCGTGAAGATCCCCGCACTGATAGAGTGACTCGAGGGTGAGTCATGATGCTTGTGTTAGCGTCCTGTTGGGCGCGGGATCCCCCAAGGGAATTTTTGGGGCTTAAATCCCATGTTTTAACTAAGTCCGATGTAAAGACTCCGCGTTTTGTGGGCGCGGAGCGCGAACTTGTAAATGAGTCATAGGGTTGTACGCCTTCATTTTTATAAATGTAGTGTCAGCTTTAGAGATCTACCCATGGTCCGCAAACCATGGGATTTTATAAATAGAGCAAGGCTCTAAGTTGTAAATCACCAAGGAAATCAATTGAGAATAAAGGATGAAGAATTGAGTCTTAGGTTGTAGATTAGAAAAAGGCCATGCAGCTGAGTGCGCAAAAGGCCTAGTAGTTTGCAACTGAGTGTGTGGACCCCTGCAGCTGAGTGCGTAGAGGCCTAGTAGTCCGTAGCTGAGTGTGCGAACCCCTACAACTGAGTGCGTAGGGCAGGTTGAGCCTTTAACCGATTGAAGCATTAATAAAGAGAATTTTATTCCATTCCTGTGTATTTATTTACTGTTTCCTGCATTGAATGTATTGGGTATAAATTACATTTTTGTTGTTTATATAATGTGTGAACTTATATGATTGTGTTGATTAAGTGGATATAAGATAAAGTATTTGTTACGCAAAGTTAACTAATAGTTATAAGAAGATAAGTAAGAACTGAGGTGTAACTTGGGGAAATAGCACAGATTGATGCCTTAGCAACGCAAAAGCATCTCAGCCCCTAGTTAGAGCTGCGCGAAAGTGATTATAACATATTGCAGAGTTCTCGCAGGTCAGGGCAGTGCGCGAAGTAACCTGCACGAAGGTATTCATAGTTGGCCTAAATCGATCTCTCAAACATGTCAAGGGTGTGGAAACTTGGTTCCAAAATCCCCCCATACTACTTCGGGTGAGACCTCAGTCCATGCTCTGCGAGCTGTTGCCGAAAGGGCCAATAGTGTAGGATTTATTTGGCTAATTAACTCCGAACCTGGGTCAGGCCCCCTCAAGCCAACGTCGAGTGACTATGGCATTTTTCACTCTGTCCTATCCCTGTGACCAGGGATCTCTTCTAGAGTGTCTTCATCCTTAGGAGGTCAGTTCAACTTATCACTTATTGACGTTGGAAAGGACTTACCGTTTAGAAGTTTCCATAACTTCTCGTCATCCTGGGCGTCTACATTCATCCTCTTTGGGCCTCTCTTCTGCCTATTTATACTGGACCATTTGAGAGGGTCAGAGGAGTTTTGGAGAGCTAGAGATCTAGAGTCCATGCTAATATTCTGCTACTAGCGTGAGAGATTGTGAGGCTCTTGTTGCTTGAGTATTGCTCTTCATGCTCATTTCCTTGTTATAGTGGGGAATGCCTGCCGGATTTCGGAGAGGAAGCATTGAGGTGAAGGTATATAGTTGTAATCTGATTTTTTCTTGATTAATAAAAACATGTGTTCCTTCCTTGTATCTATTTGTATTCAACATGTCTTATAGTTGTTTCTATGATATTTTGATCTAACAATCTTCTAAGGAAGGTCACTTGTTGTATCTGTTTGTTTGTGGTTTTGTGTAGGGACCGAGATCAGGTGCGGACAACGTAGACCACTCGAGTGGAGCGTAAGAATTTGCATCAGTCCCAAACATTAGAGGAAATTTCAGCCTAAAAGTGGTCTCCTAAGTTAAATTAATAAAATAATAGGAAACACTAAAATAAGAGTTATAGATTTTGGAGGGAAAAGAAGAAAATCACTTATTTATTTTTTTTCAATTGTATTTTTTGCTTATCTCCTTATAGGTTTACTCAAATTTAAAGTTTATACACTCGTTGGATGCAGAATTAAATTTTACATCTAATGAGTACCCATTATGCACACTTCTGAGTAGACCCACATTGATAAAAATTTAAGATACTTTAGAAAAATGTGTTGAACATGTTTTTTTAATGTATATTCATTTTCTATTAATGTGGGTCTACTCAGAAGTATGCATAATGGGTACTCGTTGTATGTGGAATTTAATTTCGCATCCAATGAGTGTATAAACTTGAAAATTGAGTAAAATTATAAGGAGATAAGCCAAAAATAAAACAAAACTTTTTATTTTTATTTTTATTTTCCCTCCAAAATATTTACATGTCCCTCTTTTTAAATTTAAAGGATTTTGATTCATACATATTATATACGTGAAAATTTCATAGGCATCTTTAGGCTCAAATTTCCTCTAATGATCCTTCCCCAATATATGAGGAGGCCAGTTTCACACATATTTCCTTCTTGTATATAGAACTGACTACCTGATGCATGTTTGATCATTTGGGTTGGGACACTATTGCATCTCTATTGGTCTTTCCTTTTGCTATCTAGTGATTTGACTTGGACATGAGATGACAAAGAAATAACTCCTTGCATGCGAATTTAAATGCAACAGAAGTGGTGCTGTTAATGAGAGAAATTTTGCTTTGTGTCTACTATGCCTCCAATTTCTATTGATTTCTTTCATATCCTGGTTTGCTGAGTTTTCTCCAATTTTTCCAACTCTTTGTGACTATTTTTAGGGTTTATTTTCTAAATATTTTACTTTTTTCTCAGCTTGTGTGTGGGTTTTTTAGGAATTCTTAGTTTTTTCACTAGTCACTCCCATAGGAAGTCACCCATGCGACTAGAGAACCTAGTCGGTCACTTGTAATTAGCAACAGAGCAACCGACCGAATTTAGCATGTCTTGTGCGTGTGACCAGGCTTCTAGCCTTGAAAAATCATTTTTTATCCTCAAAAGTTTTTGCTTTTATCCTTGATCTATATGAGCTCCCTATTTACTGGATGGATCTGGTCTAGATCTATTTTATTTTGTTTGATTTCCTTAGATTGTTTTCCTTCATTGGGAGAAGGCTTTTGTCTTATCTTAGGCATTGATCTTCTTGTTTTTCACTGATATATTGGAGATCTGATGGATCTATTTGCTTTTCTTGCTGTTAGTTTTTGATCTCTGTTAGATTTGAGCCATTTCTTATTCATTGGTTGGGGTCTTCCATTGCTTTTGTTCTTCAAGGTTCCCTTGAAGGATTCTTTGTGTGCTTTGGTAGAGAACTAGTCTTCCCATTTCTAGATCTTAGTTTCAGATCTGTTCAACTACTTTTGGTGACTACTTGGATTTGCTTCATATCTCATTTTCAGATCTTTGTGTTGTGCACTTTTGTCACTTGTTTTTGAGTGATATCTTTCTTCTTTTAGTTATTTTCATCGTGATTGGTGGTGTTGTGATTGGTTGTACAACTGTAATCTAGGAAAGTTCATTTCATTGTGTTTTTATTGTCTTATATCCCTCTTATTTGATGTTGTCTAGGCCTTCTTGTCTCTAGGATTTGGTGTTTACCTTTGTAGAACATTGGCCTTAGTTGATTCATTGTGCTACAACCCTAGCATGTTGACATTTCCTTCCTTCTTCTAGTTTTGGCTTTCAGTTTGATCACTTTGAGTGTGTTTGTTTGTTTGGTTTTGTTTTCTTAAATTTAATGCTTTTGGAGTGCTTCACATTCTTTCTTGGGAAATTTTATTTGGTCTCTTCTCGGTTACTTTGGTTTTCCTTTTTTTTTTTTGGGTCATCAATCTAAAAAAAAAATGGGATGATTTCCATATTAGGATTTTGTGAGAGGTGCATCAATATGCATTGGCGTGTTGTGTTCAAAAACTTTTACCCTCTTGTAGTTAGAATTCATTGAACTAAAATGAGAATTTTCATATAGCTACATCAGGGTTACTAACAAAGAGTCATTCACACCATTTCAATTTCATGATAACCCAACTGTGTAAATAACAACCACTTAAAATCAACACAATAATTAAAATTAACTAGACTTGTCTTTTATTTTTATTGGTAGCACACCAACACTAGCTTTAGCTAGGGTCTTGGAGATAGGAGTGTGGGTTAACTTCTCCAAGACTACAAACCACACTTAACAACTTGTTGTAGGGAGTTAAATCCAATTGTAGTAGTGTGGTTTGGGAATCCCTTCTAACAAGATGGTTAAGCATGACGTCACATTTGGGCTAAGCGGAGTGACATGGTCGATTTCGCTTAGTTTTGGGTGGCGTGATATAGTGAAATTTTCACACATACAAACGATGTTATTAGTGTTTGTTGTAGCATTTGGGGACCAATTGGAAGGAAACTCTCAAGGGGTTTCGGTCTTGGCTCTATGAGTGAAGTGTCCTACCCTTGCGTGTGGATTTGTCTTGTGACTATCCCCCCATGTCGTGTTATTGTCGGTGGTGACCATAGGGGCCTATCTTTTAGGGCTCATACATAGGTTCATTGTCAGGGTCGTAATATTTTTACTTAGGGAAGATATTAGTCATACTCTCTCAGTCTTCTTGGAGGGTGCCCCATGGCTAATAAGGGCTTGCTCTACGTCACTAGTATAACTATTCCACTACCAGCTTCTTTGTATTATGGTGTGTGTTATATTTTAGGATGTTTCTAGTGTATGCGATTTGGTATGAATCAATAGTTTTGGCCTTAGGGTGTTTGCACTAACATAAAATTTTTAAATTATACTTTTTCACCCTAGTTGAATTTATTTGTTGTCAGTCATGATGTCTTCACGATTTTCCTCCTGGATGAGGTGGAATTATAACTCCAGCATGGAGAGTGCCTATCGGTGCTGAAGACATAGATCAATACATAGTTTTGGAGTCTATACCTGGTCCTTCTAGTAGTGATCTGATCTCTATTGAGACTTTGGAGGATGATTTTGTTGCACCCACCAATCCATCATTGACCAATCCACTAGGACCTGATTTATTGCGGCTGAACCCTGATTGTTCTACACCTACTTATACTTCATACCTTTGTCAGTTGTGCACCCTATGGAAGAATCACAATCTTCTCTACCTTCTGCATCGGCAGTGTCAGCTTCCATGTCATCTTTGCCACCACTTAACGTGGCTCTACCCACTCCTTTTTCCACACCCCTCACTTCTTCTTGGGGAATTCCACCTGTTTCCTCTATAAATCCTATGAATTTCCCTCATGTGTCTATGCCTACTCCATATTCTATGCTGACCATGGGCATTAATCCTACTCAACTAGTAGGGTCAAGATTCATTTCTCGTTCCTTCACTCAACCCACTATTCTTGTCCCTCAATTAGGTATAGTTACTTTAGGAAATCCATGGGTGGGATCACCAATTGTTCCTGGTAAAGCTGGGGGCAATGTTTCATCTAATACATCACAAGCTTGGTACAATTCTCTCTTTGGAGGGATGCCACCTACTAGCACCTTTCTTGTGGGGGGCTAGTTTACCTAGTGGCAACTCCACTGCCAGTACCATTGCCCACACAAGTTATCCTCCTTATGTCGGTCCTACTGTACAAAGTGATCCTTCTTTTATTCCTTGGTACAACCTCGTGAGCAATCATGCTATTGGGGGTAATTTTCTCTCTGGGGGCACATACTCTAGGGTGAAACATGCATTTACTAGTCATTTTGTCGCGCGTCAGTCTTATGTTGGGGCGAACCCTTTCCTTCACCAGCAAGTGAGTCATTCTACTCCTTATATGGGGGGTACTATAAGGTTGGTCACAAGCTTCTCCTACATATGGTCCATTTATCCAAATTCATAATATGTTATTATCCTCTCTTGATTTACTATATTTGGAAAAGTTGACTAATGACCCCATCCGACATGATCCCTGGTGGCCATCCATGCCCGCCAAATCGCCATCTGATACTCCCAAGTTTGAAGGGAAGCCTGAGGAGAATCCATCCACCCACGTTACCACCTATCACTTATGGTGTTCCTCTAATTCATTGGTGGATGATTCCATTAAACTTGGCTTGTTCCAACGTACATCAAATGAGGATGGCGCAAAATGTTATATCAAGTTAGATATTGCATCCTACAGTGACTATGCCTCCTTACATCAAACCTTCTTGACACACTTCCAATTGCCTACTTGGTATGATATCGACTCTGATCTCTTGTCAAACTTCAAACAAGATGATGCCATGTTAATTTCTTATCACATTCATGACTGAAGTCATCGCGAGAAGTTAGTGAGAACCAAGTTACCTAATGAAATCTTACGTAAGTTGTTCATTCGTTCTCTCCGACCCCAAATTTCCAAGGATGTGTCCATGTTTCAAGCCATTACTGAGGAGAAATCCATTTTAGCTTCCCAGTAGTTGGATCTTATCTATTCCCAATCAGGTGCATTATAGGAAGTGTTTCCTAATGCCCCTAGGCCTTCTATTGATCGTCCAAAACCTGTTCCTGGCCCACATGTGGATGGCATGATTGGGTCTATTTCCGATTCTATGAGCCAACTTTCTGCCCAACTTGGGAAATTGATCATTACATCTCAAGCCCCATAAAGTGCTTCTATCTCTACTAAAGCATTAGCTCCTGAGCAATCAACTGACTCTCTTATGATGAAGTCCACCCAACCAAAGAACAACCAACAATTTGGTGGTAAGAAAAAAAAAGGGAAAAATACAAAAGAATCAAATTGCTCAGGAACCCCAAACCAACACTTAGAGTAAAGGAGGGGGCACCGATGAACGTCTGTTACACCAAAAAATCCCTCTTGCAGACAAGAGTGATCTCCCTAGAGCCTAAATGGAAACTAGAAACAATCATAACAAATGAGTTGACTCTTTCCCTAAGTTGAACTTGTCTGAATTACAAGCAGTCTAACTAATGGATAGACATCTTATCGGTTTCACGTAATGCCTGATAAATATCCTTGGTTGTGACTTGATGCAACTCTTCAATTCTTAGTAGAACCTGCAAACATAAACCATAAAAAGGATCAAAAGCATGTGTGATACAGTAATTCAAACAACTTAGCCTAATGATCAAGGAAATTAGGGATTGAACTTGCCTTAACGAACATAATAAACAATTGCAAACTATTCATCATTCACAAAAGATAAAAATCAATGGGATAAAGTGCTCATTTATATTAATCAGAAGATAAGAGGAGCCTTACAAACTTCGCCTTGATTCTGTGAGGTCCCTCCCAAAGGCCTTCAATCTCCTCCTTAGATAACAAGCTCTCCAATCTCAAACTCGCAGCATAAGTTTGTATTCTTTGAATTCTGACTTCCTTCATCCCTCAACCTTCTAGTCCTTTTATAGATCAAAGAGGCGGAAGTTTCAAATCCCTAAGAAGAATATGAACCTCCTTTAGTGAAGGATTAGGTTACCATGAGAAAAGGGATGGAGATTTGCCTTATGAGGGTTACAGTTCGAATAGTCATCACCTGGAAGCTTTCAATTGGGAAATATTCGACCAACTAGGTTTCTAGAATGTAATTTTTATTTTTACTTTCTAGAATTCACTTGCACGGGTTTATAGTTATAGACAGAGTGCAACTTTGCGCTGTTCTCAGAGTAAATTTTAGTGCATGCATGGGAAACACTAGAGAAATCGGCGCATATGGAACTTAACAAGGTGTGAGAGAGCTATTTGACCCAAATTTCTCATGGATTTTAACATATTTTGAGTTGTTGGAATTCGAAGGGAGATAGTTTCACATGTTCACAAATGGTAATAATATCCATAAACTGATCAAGTGTCATGGCAATAAATTGACGTGTAACAAATTTCCCCGTAAAGTGCGAAGTCTGAAAAATAAGTTTAAAATATTGAAGCACTTTATCATTCCAAGGATCAGATCAGAGGCAATGGTCGGAAACCTACAAGGAACATTCAAGGGAACATAGTGCAAAATATATATCAAAAATCATCTTTGAGGTAGGCTTTCCCATACTCAGAGTAAAATGAACTCAATGAAAAAGCATGGAAAAACTAAGGTCATATAGATGGTAGACACAACATGGCCACAACCAATGAAAAAGCATGGAAAAACTAAGATCATATAGATGGCAGACACAATATGGCCACAACCATTTGCCTACATAATCATGAATATAAAATCTCCTTGCAACCTGGCTTAATGAAACTAGATCCAAGGTCTTGATCTCCATCTCTCAATCCACAATACAATTCTAACCATGCCAGTGAATGTCTCGAAGTTGAACATGGAAAAAACCACTTGATTACCGGTCAATGATGTGAAATTTTAACAAGCGCGAGAGAAACCACCAATAATGACAATGGTTCTCAAGGTACTCCTAGTACAATCTATGAAGT
Organism: Pinus taeda; assembly: GCA_000404065.3. Lineage (NCBI taxonomy): Eukaryota > Viridiplantae > Streptophyta > Pinopsida > Pinales > Pinaceae > Pinus > Pinus taeda. The sequence continues at coordinate 88,247 of APFE030573731.1, read as the reverse complement.
GTGAATATGTGATCTAAAGTCAAACACTAATAGAATCGTTCAATCAAAGGCTAATGATGAGAACTTGTTGTCGAAAGCGAAAAACCTGCTATTAAGGCATGCAGGCTTCAAGGTACTGAAGGTTTCTAAATCACCTTCCTAGATGATGATCTGAGGTCAATAGGAAGTGATTCATCGTAGGAAAGCATATGACATGAAACATGATATCAAGTTTTGAAAATAATTGCAAGGACTCACACAAGGATGGCCGACGCGAATGAAGGCAAAGATTTTGCAAAAGGATTTGAACCAAGTTTGAACTTCTCTTGAACACATAACGATACTTTAATGGTTTGGCAGCATTTGACTCAACGATAATACCCAAAACCATGAAGACTTTCAATGAGGTTTGATTAACTGTAAGGAAAATTGATTTCCCAACTCGGACATGAATGTGACGGAGTGCTGTTTTCAAGAGAAACATGCTACCTTTTAACTGACGATGCAAAATGGACACCTTCCCCAATTTTCCCCCACCATTACTGGAAAGTACCTCTTTATTTTTTACAAGCTTGAGGAGGATAACATATGCTTGGACTGTAAGCTCATCCTTCAGATGAGTACATCGAAGTATTTTTAACGAACCCTAAGAAGGAATGGTTTAGTCTCGTCATGTTTAATGAGTCCTATACTGCTTAATTTTAACGAGTCCAGTAAAGGTGTAACTCGATGTCATTTTATTTTAAGAGATTTGAAAAAGACAAAAAAAGAAAACTCATTTAGATCTTTAACCGTAAAATTTTAACGAGCCCAGAGAAAGTAAATCTCGATGTTTTTCATTTTTAGAGATTCAGAAGAAAAATATAAGTATACTCCATCAGGTTCTTTTTCGTTAGTTTAGTCTCTCAAGTTTGAAAAAGGATAAAATAATACAAGAGAGAACTCTATTGACCATGTTGGATTAGCATATACCTTTGTCATAAATAGTCCTCGCTCAGTCTGTAAAAGGGGTAAACTTATACTGAGTGGATGGTTGTTCATTTAATTTTACGAGTTCAAACAAGCAAGTACTTGGTAATCTTTTCATTTTTGAACAAGTCTAAAAAGGGCTTAAAAGAAGACTTCATGAGTTTTCACTTTTCGTAATTTTTAAAGAGCATAAAAAGCAATAAAAGATTGCTAAAATGTAAAAAATGATTTATCTTGACTCCGTAAATGATCCTGCACATTCAAACTCAATAACCCGTCATAACTGCTCAAAAAAATGTTTTCCCTCTTAAAAAGATTCAAAATATATAACAAATTAACATTTTCTGAGTTTAAAAAACTTATAAAAGTGGGAAAAAGTAATTTATTTTTACCATTTTCATCTTCACCAGTTCACAGAAGAGAGAGGGGATTTTACCATAAAACTTCCAAGACTGATTCTGAGCCAACTGATCGACGAAATCACGTGTTGTTTCCTCTAGGTAGAAGAACTTTCCATAACTTAGCTTTCTATCGGTTTATTTTTTCATTTTAAGCTTGCATTTGGTTTTTTGTGACAAAGATTTCTCAAAAAATGCACCCTCGTCCCTGCGCAAGTTTTGCTTAATCGGCTCTATGCAGGCTGATAAAATTTTCCTTACGAAAATTCTTTGCTTGCCACTGGTGAGGACCTGGAATGTCCAAGAACAATGTTTCGTGATTGTTGATTATAGCCTCTCCATTGACGTTGATGACATATATTTCCTAACTGGGTTATCTCATCGGGGAGACAATCTTTCACTTTTTGGATAGAGAGCAGTGGGAGACACTACTGATGGATACTTATGATGCTTCTGTAGGGGCGCACCATCCAAACATGGACAAATTGACATTCAGTCCATCGAACTTTCACCCTTGAGGACCATTGCTTTCACTGTTTGCAAATTGTGTGGCAGTGCTTCCCTCCATCTAGCCACTTGGATACCAACTATCTGTTTAATCATATTGGTTAAAATTTTATTGACAACTTCGACTTGATCATTCACTTGTGGATAATACAAAGTAGAGCTATCATGGTGGAGGTCAAGTTGCGTGGATAGTTCGACCATAATAAAGTTGCAAAAATGACTACCATGGTCTGTGACAATATCTTGTGGAACACCGAACTGAGCAATCACATGATTGAAAGTGAAAATAGCTGCAGTTTCACCGTCGTCACTATATGTAGGCATCACCTCGGCCCATTTTGTAAATGAATCGATTGCAAGGATGATATATCCATGCCCCCCTCGACTGAGTGAGGGTTACAAGTGATGAAGTCGAAGCCCCATTTAGCAAAAGGACCGAAAACTATGATTGGGTGAAGAGGAGCGGGAGGTTCTCGCATTTTGCGATCGTAAGTTTGAAAATTATGGAATTTTCAGACTGTAGTGATGCAGTCTTTAAACATTAATGGCCAAAAATAACTAGCACATAATATCTTTTGGGCAGTAGCATACACAGACATGTGACCGCCACATGCTCTAGAGTGGCAGTCATTCAAAGTTTTTTCAATTTCTTCAAGAGTTAAACAATGTCGGAATACAAAATCGGCACCATGATGATAAAGAGTGTCGCCAATAATGTTGTATTTTTGGGATTGGTATCAGATTTGCCGACAATTAGTTTTGGATAACTCAGGCCTAAAAGTTTGTGTTTGGAGATATATAATGATGTCTCCATACCATGGATTAGACACACTAATAAGAAAGAGAGATTCGTTAGAAAAAGAATCTTTTGCTACAGTTTCTATATCAGTATCAGAGAAGTCACACAATAGTTCGACGAAAACCAAGGATTTATTTGATTTGGATTTTTCAAATTCCATATCAAACTCTTGTAAAATGGCTATCCATTTCAATTATTTTCCCCCCAATAGTTGCTTCATGAGAATATACATCAAAGGGTTGCAATCTGAAATGACAGTCATTTTTCGGAGAAGTATATAGTGACGGAATCATTGAATGGCTTGCATAGCTGCCAAGGCTAGCTTCTCCACATGTGCGTATTTAATCTCAGTTTTAGTGAGACTCCTACTCAAATAGTGAATCACATGTTTGCTGGTAGAATCGTCCTCTTGGAATAATAGCATACCAATGGTGGCGTCAGATGCAACTAAGTACAAAAAGTAGTCTTAGTGATAATCAGGTGGATGCAGTAAAGGCGCATTAGTCATTGCATACTTTAATGCATCAAAAGCTTTATCAACAAGCTCGTCCTAGAAAAATGGAATACCATCTTTCAACAGTTGAGTAAAACCCTATGTTAGTTCATCATAATTGTGGATGAATCTGTTATCACTCAGAATTTTTCCCTAGAAGTTATCAGAAGAAGGAAAAGACTGAGGTAACGACAAACCAATGTTTTAAGCATAGGCTATAGCCAAACTATGGCTCAGAGAGGGCTCTCTCTATATGATTTAGATTTATTTGTTGGGATTTTAGGCTAATTATTAAAGTTCAAGGGGTTTTGATTTGTATTGAAGGTTGGATGGTGGAATCGTTAAAACGGATGGATAGAATGATGTCTCTGGACCATTGGGCTATGGAGTCAAAGAAGGGCAGCATAACTGGAATTAAATCATTAAAGGGAGTGTTCAAAGGGCAAGCTAACAGAGTGAAGTTCAGGTCTTTGGGCTAGATGGTTGAAATGATATTAACCAGGGTGAGAGAGCACTTAAGAATTCTCAAACTGGAATTAAAATGAGGAACAAAGGATAATCATGAGCAAAGGGCAATTAAGAATCCTTTGCTATAGATTAGAGGGAGACTACCTAAACTAAGGAGAAACCAAGAATTTGTTAACTCAGATGATTAGCAGAAAACATTAAAATGCATAATAGTTTAAAACATAGTGCAATGAAGCAAATTCTGAGATATCATTCCATATTATAGCATTCAAATTTCAGATACATTAAATATTGTGGAATTTTTTTAAAGAAAGATAATAACACAAGAGAAAATACTTGTCTGTACTTCGCTCTACACATGAATCTTGTGAAATATCTTGTCTTTATTCATTAATCCAGCTTGCTGGTCCAAACAATGATACAATAGCTTACAATCTTTTGACCAAGAATGTCTATAGAAATGTCTAAGAATCCACACTACATACTTCGAATTGTGAAGTATTTATATAAAAAGTTATTACAAAATATCTCAAACTAACTTGAGATTTAATTTAGGAAATACAAATATCTTCTTGCAAGAAGATAGAGACAGCTATTGAATCATCTCATGATGTCCCTTTTTATGTGGTACTGCTGGCTTTTATGGTTGAATTTGTAGCCCTTTGTGTTGGCTTGCAGTTCTGGTCTTTGACACTGGAATCTTCTTCAACTTTTACCTTTCACCTGATAATCTTTGACCTTGATACTCTTTAACCATGTTGTCTTGTTTTCATATGTTTACCTAGCTATTCTATTTTTACTGTGCAATAAATTTTTGTTGTAAATTCCTCACAGTAGATTAGTCATTGTCTCCCACCATTTTGCATCAGGTAATTTCACATTCATCATCCACCTATATATATCTTATCAGCTTCGATATACTTGGCAAAATTGGGCTTAGTGATGAACAAGTGCTTAATCTCATGCTGAAGAAAAAACAAGTTCTCGAAGGTGTTATACAAAAGTTTTCCTGTTGGAAGTGCTTTTATAGATGAAGTGCTAGCTTGTTCTTTAGCCAATTGCCTGAGTCTATTATCATAGTCCAGTTGTGTCATAAGTTTTTCATTAATGACTAATGGACTCGCAATCCCTTCTCCCTCAAAATTTAGACTTTGGCCATGAATCTATCAATGGCCACCTACATGTTGTGTCACTTTTCTTCTAAGTTCAGCATTAGGTTTCTTTTGTAAAGGACCTTCCTTATTTCCAAAATGGTTTCAGTCTTGTCTTCTATATTGAGCTACTGAAGCTCATATCTGTTTTTGCTATTAAGGAAGTGGATGAGTCTATTTGCATCCTCAGGCATTTCACCCAGTTCCTCCTTGACTTTCTGAATAGCTATTGTAGCTATCTTTATCAATTTTGTCTGCTCAAACATAACCTAAATAGACGGCCAAATATCCTTGACGGAGTCAATGATATTGGCCCATAACAGTTCCTTGGCCTGTCCAAGGGGTTTCTCTAATGTTAGGTCCTTTTCCAAGGCTTCGATCTTTTCACTCGTCCTGTTGGCTTTCTGTGACTCTTCTTTTTGCATAATTTGTGCAAGTTTATAGTCAGTTTCTAAACTTGCTACCTTTTCCTTCAGTCTTTTCATTTCTGTAGCCTGAGTTGACATCTCTTCCATGGATTTAACTGATTCTGTTGCTTTTTCTCCTGATGTACCTGCTACTGTTGTAGACTCTATTGTAACTGGAAATGTTGTGGCAGGTGGAGCTATTGGTGCAAGTGAAGTTTCCAGTGTAGAAGGGACTACTGTAGATATTGTAGGGATGACAGTTGTAGAAGTTGGTGCAATGTCAGTCTGCTTTAATTGGATTAAATTATCCAATTCTTTCTTGGTTTCTTTTAGTTTATCATTGGGTTTTAGGACCAAGTCCATCAACTCTTCATGTTTGGTTGGTTTTCTATGAATTCAAGTGTTTGAGGATGTTGCAGTTGAGGTATCTTCAATTACTTCTTCAGTGCAACAATATCATCATTCTTCTTCTTTATCAGCTGCTTAGTACATTTTATGTCTTTGGGATCATGTCCCAACTCAATAACCAAGTCTTCCAAAGACTTAATCCTCTTGTCCTTGGGCTGTCAGGAGGCCTTCTCCAACTGAAACTGTGCTGAGATGTTGTTCAATGAGTTTTGTAGCTGATGGGAAGCTATGGCTTTACCTATGAGGGTGGAGTATATCGTTTTTCTAGCCTATTTATGCAATTCTATCTAGCATATGGGAAGAATATCCCTTGCCAACACTTCAAAGTCAACCCTCTTGAAATATGATGATGTCTTGGGCTACTGTGCTGTAGGTTTGATAAAGGACATCTGCAACTTTCCCTCTTTGATGTCAAAGGATGACATTAGCCTTGTTTGATTTGTGGGAGTGAGATTTAGGTATTGAGCATATGTTTGGGATTTAAGCCTCTCATTTCTCATTTTGATTTCCTTATACCTGTCCTTTATGTCTTGGTATTTTTCAGCAAGCCTACTGAAGGAAGACAGTTCAACACTAAGCTGCCTTTCCAACATCTGAGTTTGTGATGTGGAAGGCTCTTGTATGTCTTCAGATGGAGTTGTGGGTCTACTTCTGTCTACCTCTGTGTTGGTTACCTATGCTGATCCTTCTGTATATTCCTGTTCATAGGCTGGATTGAGCCTTTGCTTCTTGTTGTGACTTGTTTCCTGTGGCAAATTAGAGGTGTCCATTCCTGAAGTAGAAGCTCCCTCTCTATTTCTTTTTGTATTTTTCTCCTCATTCTGAGGAGTCTGCATGACTGGAGGGGTGCTCATGGCTCTTTCTTGCTCTCCTCGTACCTGCAGAAAAGAGCTCTTATCAAGCTACTTTTCCAAATCATTCAGAGAATTTTCTACATCTACCCTTGTGTTGTCTCTCTCTATTAAGGTATTTTCCACCCATTTTGCTTGATTTGAATATGCCTCTATCTCTGGTATGGGGTGGTGGATAAAAGGTCCTAGCTTGACCTTTTGCCTTTTCTTTGTAATGAATTCTAAAGGGTCATATCTCCATAAAAAACTCCTTTGTTATTTCATTCTTTGCAGGATTAGGTCTGCCTCTTTCCCTACCTCTTTGGAATTGCATATGAAGGGACCTAATTGGTCTTTGATTTTGAAATAGGCCTTCTTCTTGGCATTGAAAAAGTTGAATTCTTTTGCATTGATGATTTGTCTATAATATTCTAAGGCAAGTAACCTCATAGGGAGGTATCTTGGCAACTTGTATGGTGCAAGCAGGCAACCATATATTCTGATTTCTCTATGGTTTTGGTAAAGGTACCAATCACCTACTTTGGTTTGTTTGGAAAGATGGAGGACTCTTTTTATCTCTGGACTTATCCTAGGTGGAGGATTTCTAGTGAGCATAGTCATGATTGGATACACAAAAGAATCTATGAAGTTTGAGTATTTATATGGTGATCCAAACTCATGGAAAAGTGGGGTCCAAAAAATGACAGATTTGGGCTGACCCCTTGTGTTAAGATTCTGGAGAGTAAAAGGAAACTTATCTGATTGATAGTACAAAAATATATGGTACAATACAAAGGAGTATTTGAATACTCTCTCATTTCCCATTCTTCTGAACTGCTCATGCATTCTATCAGCTATGAAACTGGCAAAGTCATATATAGTTGTAGGAGATTGCCTGGGGTATAACTGGACATGAAGACAAGAATAAGTTCATCAATGTATTCACTGGTAGAGTAACCCAAATCACAAGATATCATGGTTACAATGTTCTGGCCCCATTTAGAGAAAATAGTTGCTACATATGGAGGGGGATCCTTAGGGATGTGTTTCTCCTCTCTAATGAAGGTTTAGAATAACTAGGCCAACCTTCATGGCTTAGCTTGGGATACTGGTCCAACAGGTCTCCGAGTGAAAGTGGGGTTAGGTTTGGCCCTGGTTGTAACTGCAACATTTCATTAATGGACTCGGCTGTGGTAGTGAAAAGAACCTTTTGGTCATGAGACATTATGGCTCTATGGCTAGGGACATAGCATACATAGCACATATGAACAACTTCTGAAAATATATGAACTTGGGGGAACTAGTATCTTGGTAAATTGGATTCCTAGAGGCCAATATCATCTACATGGTTCAGGTGTCTTTCTTTGCTTAAGCAATGAATTTTCAGTAGGAGCTCTATTGCAGTTGTGTCTTTGATTTGGAAATCCCTGTCAGCCAGGGGAAGGTGGTCCAGGTCTAAGTGTGGAGTGGTAATGGGTCTAACGTCCATGGTGACAAGGGCAACCATAATTCAGTTCTTGTGGATTTGAATTATGCTTCGAGGGTTTTATCAAAGGTTTTGGGATTTTTTAGAGGGTTTAGGCAAGTGGTTTCTTAAATCTGGCAGTCTTCTTACTCAATTTTTAAATCAAAAAACTGCACAGGCTAAAGGTTTTGAAATTTACAGGGGTAAGGGGTAATTTGTGGTGAAATACCTAGAATTGGGTGAATAGGCTTTAAAAATGGTGGTTCACGGTAGCTGAAGTGGTTGACACGGTCTTGGTATAGACTGGAAAGTCAACTAGGTTGCCTGCATCGTCTTCTGGAGTGGTCTTGAAAGTTTAGTGGTAAATTTTGTGTTCACAAGGATTACAATGGTTTATAGAGTTTACACAAAGAATGTGCAGAAAAAAGGGAGAAAGAGGGCTTCACAGCTTTTTATAGAGAAAATGATTAATTTTGGTGGGTTCACTTTCGGATAAATAGTTGACGGTTTTTCGGTTACATGGGGGAAGCAGTTTTGGAGGGCCATCACGTCGCTTTTATGGTGCGGGTAGTATTCGGGAGGAGTTACCCGATGCGATACAACGATTGACACGTAGCATCCACGGGGTCAGGGAAAACCACTTTATTGGGTGGTTAACGTTCAGCCATTGGGCGTGGCCGATATGGCTGTGCGTCGTTGGATGAGGGGGGGTTGCTGATCAACGGTAGTCAGGTAGAAGACATGCGCAGGGGGAAATGACGAGAGTTGATGGGGAGCCCAGGGATTTAATCATGGTGGTTTGGGATTAGTATAAGGATAAAATAGAGGTTTAAAAATGATCAGGACGGGCTTAATGAGGGATTAGGGAGTCAGGTGAGTTTAATACGGGGATTAACTTAGGCTTATCGAGATTAGGTAAACTAAGTAAGATTATATGAGGATATGGGTGATTTATATAGTTTTTATGAAAACTAAGGGTGGGGGTAATTACATAAGGGAATTAATTTAATACGAGATAATGGGGATTTCGGGGAATTTTTAGAATAATATTAGAAATTAATATGAAATTTCGATGGCGGAGTGGATTTTTTCTTTGTACAAGGGTAAAATAAACATTTGCGCATTTAGCTTTATACTTAGGAAAATGTATTTTTTGTGGGTTTTTGAGTGAAAAAGGGATTTACATGGGGGTTCACACTTTTCATAGGTAAATGATGTCATCCATAGGAAAGTGTGATTTTATTAGAGAAATGAGGGGAAATGAAGGGAGGTGAATTTTTTATGAAGGGGGTTCTAGTACTTGTTGTCCATAAGCCATCAAGCAGAGGGTTTGGTCCCTCCAAAAGTCAGAGAAATGCTCTGAGCTTTTTTGACTTGTAGGGTTTAAGTACTAGAACTTATTTATGGGAAATTAGTGAAGTAAAGGGGTGAAATGAATGAGGGGATGTTAAATAAACCATATTGTGATCCATTGTATTTGCTTTATTTACTGCTTATGCATATTAAAAGATGTATTTAAAACAATGATATAAGTGCTTTTGTGTAATCACATGATATTTCTGCAACCTTTCCACTACTTACCCTAACATTTTTTCTTCACTTTATTTGGGTGCATTTAGGCTAGCAAACCGTTATCAATCTTTTTCTTCTCTTTTACAAATTAAAGTATCTAATTCTAACCTTATATCATCCAACAGCTCAAATTAAATTAATGAGCTTCTTTTATTTACTCTACCTATCTAATGATCTGCCAAGATTACATTGTTTGGTCAGATTTTATTCTCTAACTATAAACATAAAATTTAAAACATGAAATAGCCAAGTTTAAAAAATTTGACTATCATGGATTGTGGCATGAGTAACAAGTTGCACACAATCATTTATTATACATAAAAGCATATAGTAGTGGCATTTTGACTTGCTCACTTTGATGGTCTTTTTTGTTTGTTTGTCTTTTGGGGTTCATATATTTTCATTTTTTCTTGACCTTCTGTTATTCTTTTTGTCCTTTGATTTTTCTTTTAGGACATACCCTCTTTACATTTTTTACTCCCCTTTTTTTTATTTTTTATTTTTATTTTTTTTAATGGAAAACATTTGCAGAAAGCAAAGGTATGTACAATATTTCAAGGCTTAACCTTAGTCATTAAAAATTATTATTCCTATTGGTATAGGAACCTAACAGTGGCTCCACTTGCGGATGGCATTTTCTAGTGAAATGTCAAGAACTTTGTAGATCAGTAGCACCTGAATTTTTATTGATGTTACTTTGAAAAATGTTCCTCTATGCCTCTGCATAATTGATACTTATGACAGTGAATCTTTCAAAGCTTAGGGCCTTCTCTTTGGGCTTCAACTTCAAAAATCACCATCCAATCCAATCTAGAATTTTGAAAATAGAATATACTCTAATGTAAAATGAAAATTAGTAACCAGGTTCAAAACAGTGTTTTAGCATTCGGCCATTCACTGGCCCACCTTCTGCTTATGTACCATCCATTTCTCTTAGGAAGAGAGCATTATTACCTCTGAAAGCATAAATGACATATGGGCCTTTCCATAGGAAATCAAATTTCCCATGTTTACCATTGTCTTCCCTTCTTGAATCCCACTTGAGTACTTTGTCACCAAGGTAGAAATCTTCAGCCTTGGTTCTCTTATCAAAAATATTTTTAATCCTTTCCTGCACAACTTGGATCTGATATAGACCTCTTCCCTGGTTTGTTGAAGGTGAATTATTTGGTTGATTCTTCTTTGGATACTATTTTGTTCAACCTGCAATTCTTGAAGCAACTTCATTACTGGCGTTCCCAAGGAAGATGGAAAAACAACTTCCATTCCATAAACTAGTTGATAGGGAGAAGTACCAATTGATTTCCTAGTGGTTAGTCTATCTGCCCATAAGGCATTGACTAGCTTTTTATTCTATGTTTTCTTATTGTCCTCTAGTAACTTCTTGATGATGTTTATCGGGATTTTGTTTGAGGATTCTGCCAATCCATTTCCTTGAGGGTAATAGGCTGTGGAATGGCCCAAGGTTATATGATACTTGTTGTAGAAATCTATCATTCTTTTGGATTTAAAGGCTGCTGCATTATCAGTAATGAGCTTAGTTTGGCATCCAAATCTTGATAGAATATTGGTTTTAATGAAGGTTATGATAACAGTGTCTCTGGCTTGTCTTGAAGGTACGACCTTTATCTATTTTGTGAAGTAGTATGTGGCTGTGAGGATCCATTTGTGTTGGGCAGAGGAGGGTGGGTGAATTTCGCCAATGAAGTCTAAACCTCATTTTTGAAAGGGTATTTCAGTAGAGATTGGTTTAAGGGGTAAAGATAAAAGCTTTTTCTTTCCCTAAAAAATTTGACATTTGTGACAGGAGGTCACATATTTCTTGACATCAAAAAACAAGGTAGGCCAGTAGAAACCAACGCTAAGAATTTTATCTGCAGTGGTCTTCCAGTAAAGGTGTCCTCCACAATTACCTGCATGAAACTCTTGCAACACCTTATTAGATTCATCTTTTAATAGGAAATTGAGAAGAATGCCTTCATGATTTCTCCAAAACAAAGCATTGTCTAATATAAAAAAATTTAAGGATTTCATCTTCAAAAATATGCTTTTAGTCCTAGATAATTCAGGAGGAGCTTGTAAATTTAGTAAAACATAAATGATATCAGCATACCAAGGTGATTCAATAAAGGCCTGGCTGATTAGTGGAGTCACCATTTCCTCTTCATCATCTATTGTTGTAATAAAGTTTATATCCAAGGCCCGACAGTTTGATTTAGCCATGAGCTTGGCTAAACCTTGGCCCTTGATTAACTTCGTTGGTTTGATTTCTATATCATATTCTAGAATAGTGGAAATCCACTTTCCCCTCTTTCCATCTGGACCTTCTTGAGTTAGGATGTCTTTGACTACTAAATTGGGAATGTAGGCCACTATATGAGAATAGAAGATGTATACCCTAAAATCCTTGATGGCTTTGACCAAAGAAAAGGCTTGTTTTTCCATTATGTTATATTTCAAGGGGGCATCTCGCAAGGCTTTGCTAAAGAAAGCAATAGGTTGTTCATAGCCCTGGTCATTTTTCTGGAGTAGAACTGCAGCAATTGTGTGCTCAGAAGCAAAGGAAAATAAGATGAAATCTCTGTCAAATTTAGGATTGATTAATACTGGTGTTTTAGTTAAGGCTAGTTTAATGTCTTCAAAGGATTTCTTAGCCTCAACAATCCATTTTATGGTCGAATCTTTTTTCAGCATATTGTTGAGTGATCTAAGTAACTCTACTAAATTAGAAATAAATCTTCTAAGAAAAGTAACTTTGCAATTCTCTAATGTTCGTCAGATGTTGTATCTATAAGATGGCTTCTATTATAGCAGGGTCTATCCATATACCATCTTTTGAAATTAAATAACCTAATAAATTTCCTTCTTATAACCCAAAAAAAGACTTCTTAGGGTTCAAGGAAATTCCATATTTCTTGCATTTATTAAAAACTTGCCTTATATCATCCAAATGTTGATTGCTAGATTATGAAAATACAATAATTTCATCTAGATATATCACAAGGAAATCATGAATTTATTTTGCAAAGGCTATATCCATAGCCCTTTGGAAAGTGGCTCCTGCATTCATCAATCCAAAAGGCATTTTCACATACATAAATGTGCCCCAAGGAGTAGTGAAGGCAGTCTTGGCTTGGACATTAGGATGAACTAAGATCTGATTGTAACCAGAAAACCCATCCAATAATGAGACTCTGGTTGATCCAACTACCCTTTGTAAAATGTGATCCATTTTGGGGAGAGGGTAATTGTCTTTTAGTGACACTTTGTTGAGGTTCCTGAGATCCACACAGAGTCTGATCTCACCAGTTTTCTTTCTAGTTGGCACCAATTTTGAGACCCAATCAAAAAATCTGATTGGTGCAATTATTTTAACATCATATATCCTTTGAATTTCCTTTTGAATTGAAGGTAATAAGACCAGATTGATCCTCCTAAGTTTTTGTCTAAAAGGCTTTTGATTTTCTTTAATAGGAATTGTGTTTTGTATGATGTTGGTGTCATAGGATTTGAGGTCCTCATAACTCCAAGTGAAGACATATTGAAATTATTTTAATAATTCAATGTATTTCACTTTTTCAATTAGAGATAATGATTTTGAAAGTTTGATCAATTTTGGATTTTCATCGGTGCCTATATTACACTCCTCTATATCAGATTTCAAAGGTTCCATTTTAGGTTTCCTAGGAACATCATTTGAATCAAACAAATCTTCCAAAGGGGTTAATCCCTTAGGTAAGAAATTATCTTTGAGATCAATTACATCAGTGTCTTCACTAATTATTTCATCAATCTCAACTTGCTCTAGGTTTTCTATATCTGACTTAGTAATATAGTAGGATGAAATTTGTCTATTTCTTCACCTTCTATCTGATTTATTTCTATATCATCTTTAGTGTTACGATCTATGGATGTGTCAGTATCTATATTGCTACTTACAAACTCTTCTTTTGAGATTAAAAAGTTGTTTATCTCCTTGTCATCAGAAAATATTTTCCAGCTCTTCAAATTATCTGGAATTGTAGGTCTCTGCCTAACTTCAGCAGTGTACTGGTGGTTAGGTTGGAAGGGTAACTTGCAGGTGCTGGCAAACATTGCTAAAATATGAGCCTGCATATTGTGTTTTCTAGGAATTACTGCAAGCTTGGTTTCTAAAAAAGTGTTAAGTATTTCTACAATAGTTCCTCTATAACAACTTACTCTAGGGTCCTTTGTCATATATACAACATCAATCTATTTTATAACTAAATTAGAGTCTCCCATGACACAAACTCTTTTAGCTCCTAGATTCCTAACTAATTTAAGACCTAACATTAATGCTTCATACTCGGCCATATTGTTAGTACATTTAAAATTCAGTTTATATGCATGGCCTTTCGAGTGATTGTTCTCCAGATTATATATTCATACTCCTGCTCCTAGTCCAAACTTATTGACTGACCCATCAAATTCAAGATGCCATAATATCTTATGCTCATAATTTTCACTATCTGGTGCAACAAACTTTTCCTCATTTATAGCAATTTGGCCACCTTGTTTATTGGAAAATTCTAAAGTTTGGTTGGTTTCATTTTGTATAGAAACTAGAATTTCTTTTGGTTCTGCATCAGTATTGTCTAAAATTTATTCTAGTGTTTGATCAACATTATACAGGATAAAGGAATCAATGTCTGAATGTACAGAGTAGATAAGAAAGTTTTGAGGCCGATCCTAGCTACTTACCATGTATTTCATTAAGGTTTCTCAATATAGTTTCTTAGGTTGTCCAAAAACAAAGATTGTTGCATATGACATATCTAGTTGTAAGGATCCCTGAAGTTTGGCTCCCCATGATCTGGATAACAACATGCCATACTTTGGTGGGATGTTAGCAACCACAATATTGATAAGGATGCTTTTGGCAGGATATTGCACTAAAGTACCACACAGGTCTTTTATCAATCCTAGACTCTTTACTTGACTTGAGTCAAATGAGAATAAGTCCTTGTAAGGCCTTGTAATGTATAGGTTCAATTTCTCCATTATTGATTTGGGAATTAAGTTGTGGGAGGCCCCAAAATCCAACATTACATTGTGTATAATTTTTTCATGGATGCTAAGGCTAATGTAGAAAGGTGGTAATTCTCCTTCTAGTTGTTTTCCATTAACATCTGGACCAAATATAAGTTCTGGTTGATCATCAAATAGGTTGACCGAATCCCCATTTTCAACAATGTTTAAAGTCTAGTTTATCTGTGACTTGTAGGTTTCATTCTTGATTAGTTCTGTTAAAGGGACATAAATATTTAGCTTAGCTACCTCTGCTCCCAGATTGAATGGAGAAGAGGCTTTTTCTATTTGAGGCTTTTGAATTTTCATATCAAGGATTTGAGTGGGATGGTCTTCTTTTCCTTTATTAGGGACCACTTTATGTGGAATTTCAATTCTAGTGTTTTGAGGTTTTTCCACTGGTTCTTTAGGGGGAATTGAAGTGGATGATTGATCATTAGAAGGTTGATTAGGGGTTATATCTACAATGGAGGGGCCATAAGGGTTCTAGTTTTGTCTAGGGAGAATCTGGAGGATTTTAGAAACCGAGGCTTCTCTGATTTTCTTCGGTTGATTTGGCACTGTATTCTTGGTTTGGTCAGGGATATCAGCGTTCTTTTTACTCCTTAGGTTACATTGTTTATGCACTTAAAAGATGGAAGAATCATATCCTTGTTTATAATCAAATGAATCTCCCATTTGGATTTGAAATTGCTGCAGCATATGCAGTTCTTGCTCATCTTGGGTTAGAAAAACAATATCCTCCTCATCTAATCCAATTAGGTTAATCTGTGTATCTTGTTCTAGATCTTCTGGCTGGGATGTTCCTGCATAATTTTCTTGAAAAGGAGGCCTAATGTTTTGATCAGGTCCATTTTTTCCAGTGTTTTGGTTTTGGTTTTTTTCTAAAATTTGGGTTTCTAACTGGAGGTGCTTGTTGGTTATCCCATTGAGGTTTCCTCTCCATATTGCCTATTATGACCATTAGTTTCTCCATAATTTTGGCTAAACCATATATTTTGAGGTCAGATGGTGAAGCTTCATCTTTTGCAGTTCCTCTCCTTTCATTCCTAACTATAGCTCTTTTAGCTAACAAATTGGCTTCTACACTAATTGCTACACTTTTCATTTCCTCTAAGGTTGGGGGGTTTCTGTCCCTGAGTTGGTATGCCATGTCTATGTCAAAACCATCAGGAAACTTTATTAATGCTAAGTTAGGTGGGGGTCTAAGGTTAACTGGGATTGCATTATATATATTACTGAATCTGGTGTAGTAATCTTGTACAATTTCATTGGGTCCCCTTCTAATATTTTCAGACTCTAAAAGGATCTGTAAGGGGTTCTTTTTCTTTTCCCATCTATTTAAATTTTTTTGGTAAAACATATCTAAATTATCAATACTATTAGCAGGTAACACTCTAAACCATTTCCTAACATCACCAACTAAATTCTAAGCAAATAGTCTCATCTGAACATCCCCAATATCAATTTCATGTAGTTCAAAGTAATCTGTCATCTTATTGACATGGTGTTGTGCAGTGTAGTGTCCTATGCCATCAAATTGAACAATTTTACTTTGGTAGTCTGCTGGCATAACACCAAACGGGGCAAGTAGAACAAGAGGAGCATATCTATTTGCCATGGTTGTAAGTTGGGAGAGGCTAAGATGTGGGGTTGAGGTACTTGGAGATGATGCAGTAGTGGATGATGAACCAAGACTTGTTGGTGGTGAATGAGCAACGCTAGGTTGGTGAGGGAATGATGGTATAAATGGTGGTGAAGAATGGATTTTAGAAGCTGAAGGGAACAACAATGAACTGAGAGTAGTGAACAATTGTTCAGAAAGCTCAAGGATCTTGGCAGTACTACGGGATGATTGTGGAGAATTCAAAATGTATTCATAAATTGACTTGTTGGACTTTTGGACTTCAAGGTCTGCAATGAAATCAGGGTCTAGAAAAATATCGTATATTTCACTTTCAGACTTTGCTTTAAATAATGAAAGACCAATTTTCTCATCAAAGGGAAGATATTCTAAAAACAACCACTCATCAGGACATGAATTAGCTTTAACTAAAGGTGTGTGACTAGCTGGACTTTCTTCTTTTTTGGATTTTCTTGAAATCATGTTGGGATTATCAACTATTGGGGTAGGATTTGGATCTGGGTTAGCCCTAGTAAAATGAGTTCTCCTTGAAGCCAGAATTTCCAAAATTTTTCTAATTGTTTTCTTTTTGTAAGATTTTTAAAATAACTTCTATTAAATTGCTTTAAGAGGCTCAAAATATAGATTTAAAAATTTCTTAAATCTTTATTAGGACTGAGGGTTTGATTCCCAAGCGGAGTCGCCATTATGTTATCACTCAGAATTTTTCCCTAGAAGTTATCAGAATAAGGAAAAGACCGAGGTAACTACAAACCAATCATTTAATCATAGGCTCTAGCCAACCTATGGCTCAAAGAGTGCTCTCTCTATATGATTTATCTTTATTTGCCTGTATTTTAGACTAGTTCTTAAAGTTCAGGGGGTTTTGATTTGTATTCAAGGTTGGATGGTGGAATCCTTAAAACAGATGGATAGAATGATGTCTCTGGACCATTGGGATATGGAGTCAAAGAAGGGCAACATAACTGGAATTAACTCATTAAAGGGAGTGTTCAAAGGGCAAGCTAGTAGAGTAAAGTTTAGGTCTTTGGTCCGGATGGTTGAAATGATCTTAACTAGGGTGAGAGAGCACTTAAGAATTCTCAGACCGGGATTAAAATGAGGAACAAAGGATAATCATGAGAAAAGGGCAATTAAGAATTCTTTGCTATAGATTAGAGGGAGACTACCTAAACTAAGGAGCAACAAAGAATTCATTAACTTAGATAATTAGCAGAAAACATTAAAATGCATAACGGTTTAAAATAGAGTGAAACGAAGCAAATTCTGACATATCATTCCATATTAGAGCATTCAGATTTCAGATACATTAAAGATTGTGGAGAAACTTTTAAAGAAAGATAACAACACAAGGGAAAATACTTGTTTGTACTTCGCTCTACAGAGGAATCCTGTGAAATGTCTTGTCTTTATTCATTAATCCAGCTTGCTGGTCCAAACAATGATACAATATCTTACAACCTTTTGATCAAGAAGGTCTATAGAAATGTCTAAGAATCCACACTACATACTTCGAATTGTGAAGTATTTATAGAAAAAATTATTACAAAATATCTCAAACTAACTTGAGATTTAATTTAGGAAATACAAATATCTTCTTTCAAGAAGATAGAGACAACTATTGAACCGTTTCATGCTATCCATTTTTATGTGGTACTGCCAGATTTTATGGTTGAATTTGTAGCCCTTTGTGCTGGCTTGCAGTTGTGGCCTTTCATGCTGGAATCTTCTTCAACTTTTACCTTTCACCTGATACTCTTTAACCATGTTGTCCTGTTTTCATCTGTTTACCTGGCTGTTCTATTTTTACTGTGCAATAATTTTTTGCTGTAAATTTCTCACAGTAAATCAATCATTATCTCCCACCATTCTGCATCAGGTAATTTCACATTCATCATTTGCCTATATATCTCATCAGCTTCAGTATACTTGGAAAAATTGGGCTTAATGATGAACAAGTGCTTAATCTCATGCTGGAGAAAAAACAAGTTCTCGAAGGTGTTATACAAAACTTTGCCTGTTGGCAGTGATTTTATAGATGAAGTGCTAGCTTTTTCTTTAGCCAACTGCCTGAGTCTATTATCATAGTCCAACTGTGTCATAAGTTTGTCATTAATGACTAATGGACTAGGCAATCCTTTCTCCCTCAAAATTTGGAATTTGGCTATGAATCTATCAATGACCACCTGCATGTTGTGGCACTTTTCTTCTAAGTTCAACATTAGGTTTCTTTTGGAAAGGACCTTCCTTATTTCCAAAATGGTTTCAGTCCTATCTTCTTTATTGAGCTCCTAAAGCTCATTTCTATTTTTGCTGTTAAGGAAGTGGATGAGTCTATTGGCATCCTCAGGCATTTCACCCAATTCCTCCTTGACATTCTAAATAGCTATTGTAGCTATCTTTATCAATTATGTCTGCTCAAACATACCCTGAATAGATGGCCAAATATCCTTGACGGAGTCAATGATATTGGCCCATAACAATTCCTTGGCATGTCCAAGGGGTTTCTCTAATGTTAGGTCCTTTTCCAAGGCTTTGACCTCTTCACTCATCCTGTTGGCTTTCTGTGCCTCTTCTTTTTGCATAATTTGTGCAAGTTTATAGTCAGTTTCTAAACTTGCTACCTTTTCCTTCAATCTTTTCATTTATGTAGCCTGAATTGACATATTTTCCATGGATTTAACTAATTCTGTTGTTTTTCTTTATCTTGATGTACCTTCTACTGTTGTAGATTTTGTTGTAACTGGCAATGTTGTGGTAGGTGGAGCTGTTCGTGCAAGTGAAGCTGCCAGTTTAGAAGGGACTACTGTAGATACTATAAGGACGATAGTTGTAGAAGTTGATGCAATGTCAGACTGCTTAAATTGGATTAAATAATCCAATTCTTTCTCAGTTTATTTTAGTTGATCATTGAGTTTTAGGACCAGGTCCATCTATGACTTCAAGTGTTTGATGATGTTGCTGCTGAGGTATCTTCAATTGCTTCTTCAGTGCACCAATATCATCATTCTTCTTCTTTATCAGATGGTCAGTAGCTTTTATGTCTTTGGGATCATGTCCCAACTCAATAACCAAGTCTTCCAAAGACTTAATCCTTGTGTCCTTGTCCTATGAGGATGCTTTCTCCAACTAAAATTGTGTCGAGATGTTGTTCAATGAGTTTTGTAGCTGATGGGAAGCTATGGCTTTACCTGTGAGGGTGGAGTATATCATTTCTCCAGCCTTGTTTATGCAATTCTATTTGGTATATGGGATGAATATCCCTTGTCAACACTTCAAAGTCAACCCTCTTGAAATATGATGATGTCTTGGGCTACTGTGTTGTAGGTTTGATAAAGGACATCTGCAAGTTTCCCTCCTTGATGTCAAAGGCTGACATTAGCCTTGTTTGATTTGTGGGAGTGAGCTTTAGGTATTGAGCATATGTTTTGGCTTTAAGCCTCTCATTTCTCATTTTGATTTCCTTATACATGTCCTTTATGTCTTCGTCTTTGTCAGCAAGCCTACTAAAAGAAGACACTTCCACACTAAGCTGCCTCTCCAACATTTGAGTCTGTGATGTGGAAGGCTCTTGTATGACTTCAGATGGAGTTGTGGGTCTACTTCTGTCTACCTCTGTGTTGGTTACCTGTGCTGATCCTTCTGTATATTCCTGTTCAAAGGCCTAATTGAGCCTTTGCTTGTTGTTGTGACTTGTTTGTTGTTGCAAACTAGAGGTGTCCATTCCTGAAGTGGAATCTCCCTCTCTTTTTATTTTTGGATTTTTTCTCCTCATTATGAGAAGTCTGCATGACTGGAGGGGCACTCATAGATCTTTCTTTCTCTCCTAGTACCTTCAAAAAAGAGCTCTCATCAAGCTGGTTTTCGAAATCAATCAGAGCATTTTCTACATCTACCCTTTTGCTGTCTCTTTCTACTAAGGTATTTTCCACCCATTTTGCTTGATTTGCATATGCCTCTATCTCTGGTATGGGGTGGTGGATAAAAGGTCCTAGCTTTACCTTTTGCCTTTTCTTGGTAATGAATTCTAAAGGGCCATATCTCCATACAAAACTCCTTTGGAATTTCATTCTTTGTAGGATTAGGTCTGCCTCTTTCCCTACTTTTATGGAATTTCATATGAAGGGACCTAATTGGTCTTTGATTCTAAAATAGGCCTTCTTCTTGGCATTGACAAAGTTGACTTCATCTGCATTGATGATATGTCTGTAATATTCTAAGGAAAATAACCTCATAGGGAGGTATCTTGGCAACTTGTATGGTGCAAGCAAGCAACCATACATTCTGATTTTTGTGTGGTTTTGGTTTTGTGTGGTTTTGGAAAGATGGAGGACTCTTTTTATCTCTGGACTTATCCTAGGTGGAGGATTTCCAGTGAGCATAGTCATGATTGGATACACAAAAGAATCTATGAAGTCTGAATATGTATATGGTGATCCAAACTCATGGACAAGTGGGGTCCAAAAAATGACAGATCTGGGATGGCCCTTGGTGTCAAGCTTCTGGAGAGTAAAAGGAAACTTATCCGACTGATAGTACAAAAATAGATGGTACAATACAGAGGCGTATTTGAATACTCTCTCATTTCCCATTCTTGTGAACTTCTCATGCATTCTATCAGCTATGAAATTGGCAAAGTCATATCTAGTTGTAGAAGGCTGCCCTGGGGTATAAATGGACATGAAGGCAAGAATAAGTTCATCAATGTATTCATTAGTAGAGTAACCCAAAACACAAGATATTATGGTTACAATGTTCTAGCCCCATTTAGAGAAAATAGTTGCTACATATGGATGGGTATCCTTAGGGATGTGTTTCTCCTCTCTAATGAAGGTTTGGAATAACTGGGCCAATCTTGATGGGCTTAGCTTGGGATACTGGTCCAACAGGTCTCCAATTGAAAGTGGGGTTAGGTTTGGCCCTGGTTGGAATTTCAACATTTCATTAATGGACTCGGTTGTGATAGTGAAAAGAACCTTCTGGTCATGAGACATTATGGCTCTATGGATGGGGACGTAGCATGCATAGAACACATGAACAACTTCTGGAAAGATATGAACTTGGGGGAACTGCTATCTTTGTAAATTGGACTCCTAGAGGCCAATATCATCTGCATGGTTCATGTGTCTATCTTTTCTTAAGCAATGATTTTTCAGTAGGAGCTCTATTGCAGTTGTGTCTTTGATTTGGAAATCCCTGTCAGCCAGGGGAAGGTGGTCCAGGTCTAAGTGTGGAGTGGTAATGGGTCTGACATCCATGGCGATAGTGGCAGCCATAATTCAGTTCTTGTGGATTTCAGTTATGATTTGGGGGGTTTTGTCAAAGGTTTTGGGATTTTTTAGAGGGTTTAGGCAAGTAGTTTCTTAAATTTGGTAGAATTCTTACTCAATTTTTAAATCAAGACACTGCATAGGCTAAAGGTTTTGAAATTTGTAGGGGTAAGGGGTAATTTGTGGTTAAATACCTGAAATTGGGTGAATAGGCTTTAAAAATGGTGGTTCACGACAACTGTAGTGGTTGGCATGGTCTTGGTACAGACTGGAAAGGGAGCTAGGTTGTCTGCAGCATCTGCTGGAGTGGTCTTGAAAGTCTAGCGGTAAATTTCTCGTTTGCAAGGATTGCAATGGTTTACAGAGTTTATACAAAGAATGCGTGGAAAAAAGGGCGAAAGAGGGCTTCACGGCCTTTAATAGAGAAAATGATTAATTTAGCGGGTTCACTTTCAGACGAATAGTTGACTGTTTTTCAACTAAGTGGGGGAAGTGGTTTTGGAGGGCCATCGCACCACTTTTATGGTGCGGGTGGTATTTGGGAAGAGTCACCCGATGCGATACAATGATTGACACGTAGCATCTGTGGGATTAAGGAAAACCACTTTATCGGGTGGTTAATTTTCAGCCATTAGGCACGACCGATATGGCTGTGCGCTGTTGGATGAGGGGGGATTGGTGATCAACTGTAGTCGGGTAGAAGAACTGCGTGGGGGGAAATGATGGGAGTTGATGGGGGGGCCAAGGATTTAATCACGGTGGTTTGGGATTAGTTTAGGGATAAACCAGAGGTTTAAAAATGATCAAGTCAGGCTTAACGAGGGATTAGGGAGTCAGGTGAGTTTAATACCGGGAATAACTTAAGTTTACCAGGATTAGGTAAACTAAGTAAGATTATATGAGGATATGGGTGATTTATATAGTTTTTATGAAAAATAAGGGTGGGGGTAATTATGTAAGGGAATTAATTTAATACTGGATAATGGGGATTTTGGGGAATTTATGTAATAATATTAGAAATTAATATGATATTGCGATGGCGGAGTGGTTTTTTCCTTTGTACAAGGGTAAAGTAAACATTTGCACATTTAGCTTTATACTTAGGAAAATGTTTTTTTTTGTGGGTTTTTGAGTGAAAATGGGATTTAATGGGGGTTCACACTTTTCCTTGGTAAATGATGTCATCCATGGGAAAGTGTGATTTTATTAAAGAAATGAGGGGAAATGAAGGGCGGTGAATTTTTGATGAAGGGGGTTCTAGTACTTGTTGTCCATAAGCCATCAAGTTGAGGGTCTGGTCCCTCCAAAAGTCAGAGAAATGCTCTGAGCCTTTTTGACTTGTAGTATTTAAGTACTAGAACCTATTTATGGGAAATTAGTGAAGTAAAGGGGTAAAATAAATGAGGCAATGTTAAATAAACCATAATGTGATCCATTGTCTTTGCTTTATTTACTGCTTATGCATATTAAAAGATGTATTTAAAACAATGACATAAGTGCTTTTATGTAATCACATAATATTTCTGCAACTTTTCCACTACTTACCCATTTACTTACCCTACCATTTTTTCTTCACTTTATTTGGGTGCATTTAGGCTAGAAAACCCTTATCAATCTTTTTCTTCTCTTTTACAAAGTAAACTCTCTAATTCTAACTTTATATCATCCAAGGGCTCATATTAAACTGATGAGCTCCTTTTATTTACTCTAACTATCTAATGATCTACCAAGATTACACTGTTTGGTCAAATTTTATTCTCTAACTATAAACATAAAATTTAAAACATGAAATAGCCAAGTTTAAACATTTTGACTATCATGGATTGTGGCATGAGTAACAAGCTGGACAATAATTTATTATGCATAAAAGCAAATAGTAGTGGCATTTTGACTTGCTCACTTTCATCATATATTTTTTTGTTTTTCTTTTGGGGTTCATATATTTTCATTTTTTTCTTGACCTTATCTTATTGATTTTGTCCTTTGATTTTTCTTTTAGGACATACCCTCTTTACATTTTTTTATTTTTATTTTTTAAATATGGAAAACATTTGCAGAAAGCAAAGGTATGTACAACATTACAAGGCTTAACCTTAGTCATTCAAAATTATGACTCCTATTGGTATAGGAACCTAACAGAATCTACGCAAAAAGTTTGCTTTCCCTTGTAAACCTTGGAGTTGAGTCAGGCTAGAAGGAGCAGGCAAATTCAAAATTTCCTCTACCTTGAGAGGATCGACATGAATGCCTTCCTTTGAAATGATGAAACCTAGAAGGTGACAGGATTGTACACAAAAAACACATTTGTGTGGATTCTAGTGAATATTGTAATGCCTACACCTAATGAAAATCGCTTTTAAGTGTATTGGGTGATCATGCTGTTTCATGGAATGGTATGGGAGGTCATCTAAATAAGGCTGAACAATATGCTTGATATCGTGGAATGCGTAAGACATTACTCGTTCAAAAGTTGTGCCAACATTTTTTAGGCCTAATGGGAGTTTGCGATAAGAAAAAGTCCCCCATGGGCATATAAACATGGTTTTATATTGATCGAAAAAAAGTATGTTTATCTGATTGTAGCCAGAAAATCCATTCATAAAGGAAAAATTTTCATTTCCGGCACAGTCGTTGACAATTTGGTCGATGCATGGAGTTGGATAATTATCCTTGGGACAAGCTTTATTGATAATTATCCTTGCTTTTTATTAATGGGCAAAATATTTTATACCCAATCGGTTAAAGGAACAGGGTAAATGATTTTTGATTTTAGCGATTTCTCAACGTCGGTTTTGATAGTAGCAACTTTTCGTGGATGTATAAGATGTAATCATTGTCTAACTGGCGTAGCATCCAGATAGGTTTTTATTTCATGTAAAACAATGCTAGGGCCGATTCCGGCATCTCTTCATAGGTCCAGTAAAAAATGTCATGGAATTATAGGGCTTTGTAAGTTGAAATCTTTTCTAACGAACAAGAGGCTCCTATATGAATATCTTCAATTATTTTGAGTTTCACTGAGATATTGATAGGCATTTTCGCTGATATGTTACCTAAGTTTTGTTTAGAACTGGAAGAAAGGGTAGATATTGGATTTTGAGGATCACTAAGGGTCTCAGATGAAAATAATGATGAAAAATTATTCTCAATTTGATCAAAAGATGGTAAGAAAGTTGAACGATGATGAGTATCATCCAATGGAATTTCATACAAGGTCATAACCTCCATAATCCCTTCATCAGTTAAAAAATCTTTGTTAAAAGGATCAGGAATACAGATTGATTCCAAGCGTGATAAATGAGAATATTCATCAATGATCATATTCATTTTATCATCATAAGATTTTGATGGGTTTGAGAAAGACTGAATGGATTCATAGGCTAACTCAAAAGGACTACGAGGCATTTCATCACCATATAAGATCATTTATGATTCTGACGGTACTTTCCACGGATCTCCCATTTTGAAAGTACTTGATGTAATGATGTTGATTTGTGCTTGATTATGAAGAAGAATGGGTGGAGGGAATGCGATGAAAGATGAGTCTTTGAGCAAGCCAAAACTAACTTCTTCATATGGAGTGGTCAATTTTCCAACAAATGGGATACTACTGATAGATGGGTTAGAGGTATAGTAGGATAATTGATCTACTTTCACAATTATTCCTTTATGAGGAAATATAATCAACCTAAAATATGACAAGACCACTGCCGGCTTGGCATAAGTCCAGCACCTGCCAAGTGAAAGGTTGTAATCAAGTTGAGCATTAACAACCCAATGTCTATTGCGACTATTTTTCCCTCTAACTTGATTAGAAAATCATTTAAAAGTCCATACGTCCGAAAAATTCTTCCATCGAAGCCTTTCAAAGTCATGGGAGATTGATTGGTTGTTGGAGAACCTAAAGGTTTCCAACAGGAAATGGACATAATACATGTTGACGCTCCTTCATCAATCATTTTTCGAAAAACTCGTCGAGTTTTGACATGAATTGGTATTTTAAAATCCAGTTGGCTTGGGAGACATGGGACATGATTCTTGAGATAAAAAAACAATCAAATGGGAGTCTTGAGAATCTACTGCTCCTATGGATGATAATAATAATTTCCTTTGCACCGGACAAGTTTTCAGCACTTCAAGGGCAGACATGGCCAAAGGTGACATAGCTAGATCTTCGACGATGTTATAATTTTGGGTATCCCCTTGCATGAGGATTGAAGGATGACTTACGAAGAATACCCTTAGGAGGTGGACGAATTACCATATTAGGATTTGGTTTTTCAATGTGTAATGGTTCAGAAGAAGGAGGAGTAGACGTGGAAGTTTGACCAGATGAACTGGAGTCATCTCCATTTTCAACAAGACTCTTTGATGCATAATATTTGGATATCGTTAATACCATAACTCTAGAAGACATCATCATGATATCTTTCGATGGGGATGAGGAGGATTGGCCGCGAGAAACCATTTTACTGTCTTGAGGAAAAGGATCCTTCAAAACAGTGGGTTTGGGCGAAATTTTGACGAATTTGGAAACTTCGGCCCGCTAAGGGCACTCCTTAGTGTAATGATTTTCCTCACAAATCAAGCAAGGGTATTGAGGTTTCCTCTTTTTTTTAGATGGTTCGTTCTTGGCTGATTTATTCTTAGAGCGGTTGTCTTGTTTAGTTTTGCCTTTTCCCTTTTTCTTATTTCTGAATGACTTACCCTTTCTAGTAGATGAATCTACGACTTTGATTTCAGAAGTAATTATGGGAGAAGAATCTTCATCAGGTGAATCAGATAGAGCTAAAACTTGAACATTCTTAGAATTTTTCCTTTTTGTTATTAGTCTTTCGGCTCTTAGAACCAATCATGCCAACTGCGACATGTGATCCTGGAAGAGGTGGATTATTTGGAGTAGATCGGGGTAAATAGCCTGCCAATAAGGTAAACAAAGAATTGGATCATTAGTTAACCAAGAGAGGTCAGGAAAATCAAAAGTTGAATTGAAAATAAACTGGCGATTGGGGTCCTGTGATGGATATTGATAACCCTGAGGGGCAAGTTCCGTACCAGGAGGAGGATATCCAGAATATCCTAGGATAGCCTGAGCAGTTGGAATATGCATACCTCTTGGGTATCTAGGATGGGCCATACCTTATTGCGGTTGAATAGGTTGTTGAAACGCATGACCTAGGTATGGTTGATTATGGAAGGCAATATTATTAACCATTTGTAAGGGTTGACCTTGGAGAAATTGAGTTTGAAGAGGTGTAGCTTGAACAAACTCACTCTGGGGTAAACCTTGGAAAGATAGCCCTTAAAAATTTACTTTCATATATGAAACACTAGGTTGAACAACATGTATTTGAGGTGCTGATGGAATCATAGGAATGGATTGAGTACCAAATGCTTGAGGTAAATATTGAACAAGAGGTTGCATAGTAACCTGTGACATAAGCGGGACAATTATTTGTGATACTCCTGGAATGGGAGTCCTAGGCGAACTTGAACCTGGGTTCTGAACATATGTTTCCATAGCAGACTACCCTACAGTTTGATGGGTAGTTTGGGTGGATTGCTGAAGCGATTGTTGGGCAGGTATCGATGAGGTAGCCTAGATGGTGGGTTGACGAGAAGACATACCTTCAAAAGGAAGTTGTTGCATAGGTTGTTTAAGAGGTTCGCCAAGTTGATACAAAGGCACTTGAGAAGAAACATGAATTGACTTTTGAGAAGGGTTCCAGATTGTATTTAATCCAAGGTAAAGCATTCCATAGGTGGGTTGAGGCATAACAGGCTGACCAAAACCGGTTTGAGTCATTTGAGCATAGTTAGAGTAGTTTCCGACGAGGGGTTTCCCCCCCAACTGCAGGGTAAGTTCCACCAAATGGTTGTCCTCTATGTGGAGGATACGATGGTTTCCCCCCACGTGGATAATAACCACCTATTGGGTTAGATCGTGGATTACCAACATTACCAGAAATCATATTAATGGCTTGTTAGAATGCTGAACCTTCATTGGTAGGGTTAATTACACCAGTTGAAAAGTTTGAAGATGGGTTCAAGGAAGAGGCTCCTAAATAGGCTCCTACAAGAGAGTGATATCCAGGTGGTAAAAGACCACCATACAAGGTGCACTCTGGAGAAGTGGAATAAATGGATGTATCTGTCACGACACTTCTAGGAACCATTGTGGAACAGTAAAAACTGGGTACGATAGAATAAGGAGTCGTGTAATGCGGAATCTCTTGCTGTAAAAAGTTCAAGGGTTTAAAATACCAAGGGTCAGGGTGAAGAGATCAAAACAAAAGTTCTGAGATATCTACAGGTTCACTTAGAAACTAGAGGTTCTTCCTCTTCATTCGAAACAAGTTCTTTAATGGTAATAAGACCAGGAGGAATACTATCAGTAATGATAAGTTTCACACACGGTAAAAGTGTAGGATCTAGAATATGTGCTGTAACATATGTATGAATGTCAGGCTCAGAAATACCAGACTCAGGTTCATCAATATCTGGTTTGGAAATGGGGTTTCTATCGGAAGATTCTCCAGTATCTAATATAGTTTGAACGATTTCAGTAATTTGTAAATCAGTTGTTGCTGAGTGTGATGTTCAATTCAGTTTTTGTTACTTCAGTGCCTGAAATAGTAGATGTTATAGGTTGATTAACTTTAGTGCCTCTTACATCAGAATCTATAATAGTAGAAGTTTCAGTTTTTGCTGCAGTTCCAGTTTCATATGATTTAGATTTTCCTGTTTTAATCTTTTCTAACTGACTCGGTGTATACTCAAGGGGATCCCCGAGTATCCTATGTGATTGTCTTAGTAGTTCTGCCACAATGAAAAATATTTAAATTATTAATCATGCAATATGTAAATTACACCTAAAGTCTCTAAAAAGTAAAAAAAAAAACAACACAGAAAGTAACACACGCTAAAAATCTAGGAGTTCAAACCACACAATCTTACTCTTCACAGAGATCAATATATACTAGTTGGTGATGAAATCTAACATCGAAGAAATCAAGGAGAAGAGTTTTATAGAAAATGATTATTTGGACCAGTTACCCGGATAACCTGCTTAATGAAACGGTCTGGTGCAAGTAACTCTTCCATAAACCATCCCGAGCAAAGATTACCCTCCAGAGAGTCCAAGTGAGTCTAGTCAACATCTGTTCCAGGTACAACAACATCTTCCCTCTGCTATCACCTTAGGTAGAGCCCTAGGATTATAGTCACTATGTTCACCAAATACAACAATTTTACCTGGGGGGACATTCGTAGATCGGGCGCACACGCAAAAGAAGAGTAACAAGCTCAATCCCCTTGAAGGCTCCTCCACATGATCAATTGGAGGTTTACTTTCAATTGACCCCAAGTACCTTTCGACACCATTGTAATACATGTAAATCATTGTATCTAGGCCAATGAAGTGGGTCAGATCACTTCACCATATTCAACACAACCTCCTGCTTAACTCATTTCTAAGAAGTGCTTCCCAGAGCAAATGGAAAGAGTTGGATTTTCTCTCCCTAACTCAAGATTCTATTGTCTGTTTGTAGCTTTAGAAAGTTTACTTCCTTCCCTATTCCAAAGCCCTACACTTAAGCTACTGTAGGTGAAAAGAGCCCTAAAAAATATAAAATTATAAATGAATTTTAATTAGTGTTGTATTATTAAGTTGTTCTTTTACTCAATGGGTGATGGAAGTGAAACTTATGATGTTGTGACATGATTCGAAATCTTAATGCACTCTAAAATGCAAAAGAAATTTTCAATTTTTGATGAAATTATATTTAGAGAAAAGAAAGAGTTT
Source organism: Pinus taeda (assembly GCA_000404065.3). Taxonomy (NCBI): domain Eukaryota; kingdom Viridiplantae; phylum Streptophyta; class Pinopsida; order Pinales; family Pinaceae; genus Pinus; species Pinus taeda. Next base: position 59,033 of record APFE030573731.1, on the reverse strand, counting down.
ACTTTTATTTTTGAGAAATAAAATGCAACAACTCACAACTTTTCACTTTTCTCAAAACAACCAATTTCACTATTTTGTAATGAAAAATGCAGTCAACAAACTAATTTCTAGATTTTCCCTAATTATCAAAATAAGCTAAAAACACTTTTCTTCTAATTGCTTGAAACTTTCAAGCACACATAAATCAATCAAGAATATGGAGAAAATAAATATTCTCCTATGAATTCTTTGATTTCATGACAATGCCAGTGCAATCATGAAAAATTTTCCCAAGATAAAAATAACTTCTTTTATCAAGAAAAATTAACTATGATTTTTTCACAAAACAAAAGGTCTTCAAAAACCCTAACTTGTAATTCAAAGTAATTTTGACTACAAATGAAAATTTTTTAAGGCTTAACCAATGTATTTGACATAACAAAATAAGAATATAAATGACAAAGAGACATTCAAACTTATTTTGATCAATCAACAAATCAACCAGTCAAAACCCTAAGGTATTCTTCCAAAAATACCTAATCTTTAGAAAATCATCAACAAAGCAATCAACTGAGTTCAGAAAAGACAACGCACAGTCTAAAAAAATAGAATGACACTTTTAGAAAGAAAAATACAGGTTTGGGTTGAAGCTATATTGAAATTTTGAAAAAATTCAAGCACTGTGCGGGTTTCTAGTAGGCAACATTGTGCGTATGCTTAGTTGCTATGGAAAAAAGGGCGCAGAGTTGCGCTCTATGTACAAATATAAACAAAATAGGAAGGAAAAATTAAATAAAAAAATAAAAAACTTGAAAATCAACCAACCAGATCTAAAAGGCCATTAATTTATGAAGACCCAAGACCAGATAAATTAGAAAAATCAGAAAGTGAGGTTAAGGGAAAAGACGAGAGCATAGACATTCCCTAGTATGTTCACCAGTTTGTTACACCAGACAATCCCTCTTGTGGACAAGAGCGATCTCCCTAGATCCTAAATTGAAACTAGAAATAATCATGACAAATGAACTGACTCTTTCCCTAAGTTGAACTTATTTGAATTACAAGCAGTCTAACTAATGGATAAACTTCTTACCGGTTTCACGAAATGTCTAATGAAGATCCCTAGTTGTGACTTGATGTAACTCTTCAATGCTTAGTAGAACCTGCAAACATAAAGCATAAAAAGGATCAAAAGCACCTGTGATACATTAATTCAAACAACTTAACCTAATGATCAAGGAAATTAGGGATTGCAATTGCCTTAATGAACATAATAAACAATTGCAAACTATTCATCATTAACAAAAGACAAAAATCAATGGGAGAAAGTGCTCATTTTTATTAATTAGAAGATAAGAGGAGCCTTACAACCTTTTCCTCGATCTTGTGAGGTCCCTCCGAAATGTCTTCAATCTACTCCTTAGCTAACAAGCTATCCAATCTCAAACTAGCAACAAAAGTTTGTATTCTTTGAATTCTGACCTCCTTCATCCCTCAATGATGTAGTCCTTTTATAGATCAAAGAGGGGGAAGGTTCAAATTCCTAAGAATAATATGAACCTCCTTTAGTGAAGGATTAGGTTACCATGAGAAAAGGGATAGAGATGCATCTTATGAGGGTTATAGTTCGAATAGTCATCACCTGGAAGCTTTCAGTTGGGAAATATTCAACCAACTAGGTTTCTAGAATGTGTTTTTTTATTTTTACTTTCTAGAATTCACCTACGTGGGTGTATAATTATAGACAGAGCGCAACTCTGCACTGTTCTTAGAGTAAATTTCAGCGCATGCGTGGGAAACACTAGAGAAATCAACACAGGTGGAACTTAACGAGGTGTGAGAGATATTTGACCCAAATTTCTCATGGACTTTAACATATTTTGATTTGTTGGACTTATAAGGGAGATAGTTTCAACATGTTCACGGATGGTAATAATATCCATAAACTGATAAAGTATCATGGTGAAAAATTGATATGTAACAATGTTGTCGTAAAATCAAATTCCCCTGTAAAATATGTCAAGGTGAAAACCTCACTCATGAGTGCCCACGGATGGATGAAGTCCATAGGCTCCTTTCACCACCATCTACTCAATAGCCTGTTGTTTTAGCTCATCCATTCTGTGCAAACCTAAAAAACATATGGTTTCTCAACCTTCTCCACCTCCGTAAGGGGGAAACGAGGGGTCCTTTGTCATTCCACCCACAATTCATCCGTCTTTATGTGCAAAGAAGATGTGAATGTGACTACAAGAACCAAATCCTATGGTGTTCATGAGTCGAGTTCTTCTTCTAAGGACTCACCCACTCCACTTACTTCCACTGGACCTCTTACATTAGATAAAACTTTGGAACTAGTTTATCACCCCCCAAGGGTGTCGTCCATAAGACAACACACAATCCCTTTGCCCGAGCTGCTCACAATTACAATATTGTTGAAGACCTTGCACAGGAGCCTTGTGCCATGTTTGCCTTGGAGGTTTTGTAAATTTGTCCTTAGTAGCAGAAGGCATTGTTGTCTATCATTGGTGGAGTAGATCCATTTGATTCAAACATCATTGCATTCAATGCTGACAAGGCTTCTCCTCGAATTTCCCACCAGATTTCTTTTCAGATTATCGTGTGTTTTCTCCACAATAATATTCATCGCACTTTGGTGGATGAAGGCTCTTCCACATGTGTCATGTCAACATCATGCTGGAATGCTCTTGGCGCTCTAGTGCTCTCCACATCCAATACCACTCTTCAAGATTTTAATGGAAACAACTTTGTACCTAAGGGGGTTATTCCCAAGTTCGCCATTGAGTTAGGGGAGAAAACTATCAATGTCAATGTTGAAGTTGTTGACACTCCTTTGGATTATTACCTGCTCCTTGTCCGTAGTTGGTTTTATGCCATGAACAAAGTTGTCTTATCTATATTTCATGTCCTTTTCTTTCCTCATGAAGGAAAGATTGTTAGAATTGACCATCTTGACTATTGCCTTCCATCGGCCCAACTTTCCACTACGAGGAATTCAGTCCCACTTGTAGGAGATAACCTTGGTTAGTTTCAAAGTGTTGGCATGGGTCTATTCAAAAGATCATCTCTTATGGGTAGTTTTCCTCAATTACCACTGCTTGACATTCCTTCTACATCTTCTGAAGCTCCTATGCATATGATCTCTTTTGGCACCTGTGGACCCCATAGATCTCCTAATCCTTGGGTGGTGTTGCATGTTACTATGAAGCTTGATTAAGCTAGTGGGAATCCTCTGCCACTTGTTGTGGAATAAATTGCCTCTCTGGTAATCTCGTCAATACCTCTTGATGTTGGTCAGAAACTCGATCACAATATGGAATATGACCAGATTCCTTTTCCCACACGGGCCATCCCTCCACTTGTTCCACATGACTTTCTTGATGAAAAACCTCCCCAGATAGAGAATTTGGAGGTCATGGATCTACCCACTAATCATCCTAGGGAGATTATGCCTCTTTCTTCCTCTAGTCTCCCTGATTGGAACATGTAGAGCTTGGAAACCAAAATATTAAATCGATCTAGGGGGAATCTCCGTAGATCTCCTTGGAAATGCCACCCATGGACTGAGTCAAGTCTTGGGCTTCTATTACTTTCCCCCTATTGACAAGCATCTTGTACCCTCTTTATGTCTTGATCCTCCCTTATGTCCTGAGGTTAATTTTTAGAGCATGACTATGTTAGAATGTCCTTAACATTACCTTTCCGGATTGGGCAATTTTATTTCCTTTGGCATGGCCCCACATTGATGAGCCATGTGGTACCTTTACCCTCCATGAGTTCCTGTATAGAAACCCTTGGCCTGTTCCTGGTTGTGGGCACATAGTAACGTGACCTAATGACTATGCGGCACTTGTACATATTGTACATTATAGTGTGATGTTTTTACCCTTTTTGGTTTGGTGTGAAATGCGAGTATTTTTCATGCCTTATTTATGCCAAAAATCCAAAAAAATTATAAAATAAAAAAACCAAAAAATATATGGTCCTATTTTTACCTCAAATGTGTTTATTTCTTTCCTTATGTGATTTAACCATGGGTTCAGTATTTATGGATGGTCTTTCCAGGACAGGGTGGCATTTTTATTATGACATCCAATGGGCCTGAGGTATGTTTCCTCTTATGGGCATATTAGTGTAGGTCACTTTCTCTCTCACTATTGCATTTTGACTATTAGTGCCATATTTATACCTTATGTCCAACCCCGCAAAGTTGCAACTTTAGCTATTCTATTTTATGCACGTCGTCTCTTAGCGGTAGAGAATATTCGGTCATGGATACCCTAGTTAGCACCCTATTTGTCGTCTCGGTGTCCATGCAGTCATTTTTTTACTCCTTTTTTCGGAATCCATCTTTCTGACCCGCCATGACCTAGAATATGAGCCTCATGTCCTCTTCTTCGTCATATTTATGGGTATACCCTAGGAAGATTCCACATTTTATCACTTGTGATTTCCACTTTTATCAACCTATTTTTGCAGATTGAGTCGTGGTTTCTCTCTTCCTTCGTCGTCACTTGCTTGGCCTATCATTCACTTTCACTTGGTGTTTTACCCTTTCTTGGAGGAACCACTGTGATGAGTGGTCTTATTAGCCAACCTTTTGTCCTCTTTATGTCATGTGAAGTTCCATTATTACCAGAACCAATTTCTATCCTCTATACCACTCGTTCCTATAGGAGGATTTAAGCTCTTTTCAAACTCCTTAAAATAGAAAATATTATTGAGTGAACTTTTCTCCTTCACGCTTGTAAAAGTATTTGAAGGTTAATCTACCCAGTATAATTTTAACCTTTTTTCATACTATGGTAGATTAATTATGAAAAAGGAATGCCCTAGTCTACTGTGGCTAGGAGGTTCTCCCTTGTATACTTTGATCTCTTTTTCGGGCTCAAGGGACAACTTTACGAAAAAGGAAATTATAAAAATATAAGGGAGGGAACATTTATTTCTATTAGTAATCAAATGGAAACATCCTTTGTGTCTCCCTTGAACACGACACCTGTCTGTTTCGTTGTCTTACAATTTTGTTTTATCTTTCTTAGGAGTTGTACCATCCATATGAGTCTTTTTACTCCTTTGGCTGGTTACTCTTCCAGTCATATGGAGCATGACTCAATGCTTGTTGCATCATTGCATGATATCACATGGTGCTCATCATTCATGATGCCAAGTCACTTTTGTGTCCTTCCACTATGTATTCAAGGGAAGTCTCACCCTGTGTCGGCCATTTGCAGTATCTTGTTGACCTTTTTGAGTCAGCGATCCTTGTGTCAATTGCAATTCATCCACTTCATGACTTCATCCATACAATACATCATCTTGGTCTATTCCATGTCGATTAACGGGGGATACATCAAGGCCCTCCTTCAACGGATCTTGTCTTATCGACTTCATCTCATTTATCCAGGAGCTTAATCTAGGAACTAGTAGTACCTTGGAACTTGCAGGCCTTAGTGGCATGCTTCCTCGCAATCGAAAGTGATTTTGCATCATTGGCTCCTGATTGGTTGATTTCACTAGTGTTCGATGTCAACTTATTTATTCACACTTTGTGAACTGTACTAGGTACCTTGGGGTCCATTTTCCTCATTGGTGGATTCCCTCACTTTTGTTACTAGTTTACCTCATTGGCTCGTAATTAGGTGGTTTCTACCATGTTAAATATCAACTCATCTATTCACATGGTGTAGATTCATACCGTTGGGGTAATGTTGAAGACCCTGGGTTAAGGACATTTCAATTTAATATGGAATCCTTCCCAGGTTGCGTTGGAGTTATGTATCGTTCTTGTACTTTGAGAACTATATTGAGACGCTTCTATGTCTGTCATGTATCTATAGTCCTATTAACATATACTGTGACATATATCCACTATTGTATTTGTTAGTGGCTATTCTCTATTTATTGAGTCACATGGATTCACTATAAATGCATTTCATTGCCATGTTCTAGCAGTTCATCTCATGGATCCGTGGTGTATGCTTTGGAATCCATGTTTAGTATCTTCTTATGACTGATCATGGGTATTCCCTCCTCAGGGATGTTATAAGCCCAGATGAGACTTCAACTCCAGATTCTTCCAATCTGCATTTTTGGCTTTGTCTCCTCACTCCTGTTTTGACCTTTGAGATTTATCACAATGTATTTCAGCCATCAGATTTTCTTTTGACCTCATAGATTAGGGGCCATCTGTTATCAACCTATTTTACCCCCTAGGGTCAGTGTTCCTTAGTCCTCATGGTTGTTTGACTTTTTCCAAAACATAGACCTTCTTTTTTCTAGTCATACTTCCCAGTCGCATTGATGGATGCCTATGAGAGTGACTAGAGCCTCCCAATCACTCCCAACCCTTCCTTGTGAGAGTAACTATGGCCTTTTTCACTCTTTCCTATGCCTGTGACTAGGGATCTCTTCTAGAGTATCTTGGTCCCTAGGATATCTATCCGACTTATCACTTATTTGAGTTGGCCAAGACTTATCATTTAGAAGTTTCCATGACTTTTCGTCATCCTGAGCATCTATATTCATCCTCTTGGAACCTCTCTTCTGCCTATTTATACTTGATCTAAAAATGGGGCTTTTAGGCTTCTTGTCTAGCTTACAAGAACCTCTCCCACTTCCAAAGCCTGAATATTCCCAAGTCTATTTGATTAACCAATGCAAAATTAAGAAATGCTTTAAAGTATAGGAATATGCTTGTTTTTATTGTTGGCTGTTATATTCTTTAAAATATGATGAGTATGCTGGTGTCTAAATGTGCTTGAACATGTACATAAATGCATATAACAGAGAATAAAGCAACAATAAAATGATACACATAAGACAACAAATTAATATGGAGTTCACCCTGATATCTTGGGCTACATCTCCTTGAGCTCTAATCAACTCGATTAGGCTTTTTGGGATTAGGGCTGAAATCTTTTACAAGCCCATGACTCAACTCCATATGGTTTACAAATGAACCAATGGGATCAGAATATCATCTTACCCTTGGCTGTCCTTTAGCTGCAAATAGTTCTAGGCTTCTCTGGACTAATTCTTTTAGTCAATGCTCTGAGCTCCTTTGAGCTTCTGGCTTCTGTTATCACAAAACCTACTCCTGATAGGTTGCTAACCAAGAATACCTTGAGTAACTATTTCAAACCAAATTTTGGCTAAGGCTTAGCCTCCTCAACCTAAGAGGGATCTCTCACTAGGTTAAAGATTTTAATTAAAGATTAGATGGCTAACTCTATGAAAAATAAGTGAAGAAAAATAATTGGTTGAACACAATCAATAAACATTCGTTGGGCTTATGGAGTCAGAAAATGTTTTAGTATCACAAAAAAATTAGCTTTACATGGAATTCAGGGCATCAAGAGTTCAATATATCAGTAACACATAACAATATGTGGGGAACATAGTCTACAAATACATGAAGGAAATTAGATCATTGTCATTGAGTTCTAAGTAACATGCATTCATACCACTGCAAGTGAGGAAATGAGGAAAACCATAAGACAATCAAACAATAAACTCTCTTCTGAATCCTGAGTAATAAAGCCAAATCATTGTATTACATAAAAAACACAGTCTTTCACAATAACATAGTATGAGTGTTCTTTTGAAAAATTTCCAACCCTGAGGCATTCCCCCTCTTGTATTTTATAGAGTCATAATTATAATCTTGGATTACTTCCTCCAACATGAGGGGAATTCGAATTTTCTTGACCTGACACCTATTCAGACCTAAAACAGACTATTAATTACAAGAGACAGTTAACTAAAAGTCCTAGAGTCCTAATACAATTAGGAGTACAACTGATTTTATGATAGTAACAAACTAAACTATGAATTAAATTTGATTTTTGATAGTTGCTCCTCCTTAAATTTAACCTCGGTGATGTCCATAACCCCCCAGTTGGCCTTCAATAACTTCTCCTTCATCTGCCCTGAAAACTAGGAAACTGTCCCCTGCTCTATTCTGGCTGAAAAATAGGTGTTGGGACAAATATTTTTTCTCCTCATAAAAAATGTATTTTGCAAAAATGAAGGAGGATTTTTTATACCACTCTATGCTAAACAAAAACCTCTCTTCGTTTTTTGCAATAATTTTCCTACTACCCGGAAATTGTCTTTGAATATCAGGTGTAAACTAGAAAATCCTGATTTTTGAAAAACTGCTCCTACAACAGTTTCATAGCACAAGTTGAGTCATCAATTTCTCCCATATCATAATTAATTTGAAGAAATTGAAAGAGGTTTTTGTATTTTAGTATGTTAGGAATAAGAACCTTTTTCATTTTTCCAAAATATGCTTGGAGTTTCTCAAAAATCCTCTTAGAAGGTGACTACTTAAAACAAATTTTCTGATGAAAAAAGGCTGCTTCAGTGATTTCGTAGCGCATGTAGTGTAATTTCAGGACTTTGCGCTATGAAAATGCCTAGATAGTTTCGTAGCACATTCAAACTTTTGAAATGACCAGACATGTGAAACTTTAAACATGATATGGGATCTATAAGGGGCCAGACAATGTTGATGGACTTTATTTAGTGATGGAAATGAGACTCATGAGACTCCTAACCTATCACCTACCCATTAAAACATATGATGACTTGACACTCATCTAAGAACATGACTAGGAAAAATGTAAACTCAGAATTGTTTTCCTCAACTATTGAAGCTAACAGCACGCTCAAATTTAGACTGGCCTTGACTCTCTAGCTCTCGGGCTCTCTGTGGGTCTCTTGGCTTCTTTCGCTCCACCTCCCACTTCTTTGTGGAGCTGTGGCTCTCTGTCCCTCTTGGGATTACGACTCTTTGGCTCTCGATCTCTTTGTTCCTCGGGTTCTTTGGGATCTTTATCGTTTTTGAGCTCCCCCTCGTTGGCTCTACAACAATGGGATTTATCCCCCGAGATGGCTCGAACTCCTAGAGTCCACCAAGAATAACGATTCTGGCTCTCGTGGATGGTCACCAAAGCCTCTTTGGTTCCCAAGATGCCTTCCTCTAGCTATGCCTCTCTTTCTTTGCCTCTCTGTCCATCCGTTCGCCTCCCTATCTGCGTTTTCATCATTGATAATGTCCCAAGGTATGGTGGCCATTTGTTTTTGCTGGAAGGGCTATCGATGCTTTAAATTCTTCTAAAACAGTCATTCTCTTTTTACACAGAGAACACTGTAAAAACATGGGAAAATCCACATAAAACACAATTCTTGACTTGAAATTTCCATAATTGTGCTTTATTTTCCTATCGGGTCCACCCATAGGTTGCTATTGTAAGTCGTAATTGGTCTGCCCCTTTGTATTTCATTAAATAATGAAATAGGTGTGAATACATTGAAAATGACATTTGGCAGATCTCAAGGTCCATACAATATGGTTTACAGTATTATCGGGTTTGCACATCCATTACAAATCGCAATTTCGCATGGTCTAAAGGCCCAATGCTCCCTTTTGGCTTTGCTCCAATCCGATCTCCGATCTCTAATCTCTGATCTCTAATCTCCGATCTCCAATCACTCCAATTGGCACTATTGCATCTCGGTGTCTCGGCCCATCGGTATTTCAGCATATCGACGGTTCCATGGCCTGCAACCCTTCAGCTTCCCTGATCGCCGATCAATGATCAGATCTTGACCATTGCTTCCCTTTGTTGATCTGACAACTGTAATGTGCTCATCACAATCAGCACATCACACATCTTAAGGCCTCAGAGCACAAGTCCTTCTCCCATGGATCTGTGCGATGCGATAAAGCGGCAATCACTTATCGCATTCGCTGATGGCCCAAGGTCCTTCCCTTTAAAATAATTGCGATGCGATAATTTCCTCTTTGGCCAATCAAACAGGGCCATGTGGCCCAATCCTGGCCTGCCATGTGTCAACTGTGGATTGGCCCGTGAGCCTGTACTAAAATCAAAATTTTCAATATAGTTCAAATTTTAATGAAATTGCCTCCTTTTCTAAGGACATTGGGCAATTTTCATTTTACAATAACTCCTTCATCCGAAGTCCATTTTCGCCCATTCAAGTTGCGTTGGATTCAGAATGAGGAGATCTCGGCAATGATTCTATTTCGAAAAGTAACCTGGAATTTTGATTTTCCTCTGATTTACAAAGGATTTGGGCCATTTGGCACCTTTTACCTCTTGCATGAAGTCTTTTAGACTTAGAGTTTTATCCAGGATCCATTTTTGGATCACGTCTTCCCACTAAAATAACTTTTGGTCTCCAAAAGACTGATATACTAATCTGAACAGTAAATGAAAGTGACTTACTGTCTTCTTTCAACCTCCCTACACTTGCCTTTGCATAGTGCCTCTGAACCAAAGTTTCCGACCACTTCCCTTCTCGAGATGGGCTAGTCTTCCTGAGAAGAACTGTCTTCCTCCTTGCCTTCCTGTAGAACTTCTACTGAAATGGACATGGAAGGTAGTTTAAGCTTCTTTGCCTTGATCGTTGATCCAAGGTGGCTCAACAAATGTGAAGTACATTTTCTCCACAAAACTTTCATTTATACCTGTTGAAAAGCTATCAACAACAACTGTTAATAACAACAAGCATACAGACAACAACTGGATAGACTAAACTCCCGCTTCAACAAAAGAAACATATTTTCTCATCTTGTGAACACCTCCATGTCTTACATCTGCATACAAATGATGGACTAGATAACAAGCCCACAAAACATGCCTTTGAAGCAAATGACCCCTCAAGTCAAGCATGTAGAAAAAGACCATTTGGACTCTTTTTCAAAAGATGAAACAATTTCATCACTATCTCCATTGGGAGACCAAGTTAAGTTTTCCCGAACCGACATTACATGCATGTTTACAACAAAGCAATCAACCCTTCAAGTCAATCACACACATATGTTCCCAAAAACAAGGAAAACATCAACATCCCCGTGTTCATGCACATCAGCTGATGCATGCATTTCATCCTTCAACTTTCGCTTAAGCACATTGTACTTTCGAAGCTGAAATAAAATATAATGTTGCAGCAACAAAGTGAGCTTCCTACTCAACTTCTTCATTCACCTTCTTGGTAAAATCCTGCAACTTGCATTTGATTAACATAGAAATGCAAACATATGAATGAATAGACATGCAATATTTAATTGGACAAGAACTCTAACCATTTCTTACCAGTCCATTTCAAAGGTCTTTCCTTTGTCTACACATCAGCATCAACATGTGAATCATCTTGAGACACATCATTCATGGAATCTTCCTTTCCATTTATGCCATTTTCTCTTTCCACCTTCTTTTGCAGCTTTTGTGGAAGCATTGTTGGATTCAGAGTCCAACACCTTTCAGCAATATGCCCTTGCTTATGGCAGTAAGTGCAACACATGTGCATCCTTTGGATAGCATGATTTTCCTTTTCCAATGGACCTTTGGCTTTTTGCTTCTTTTCCTTCAAAAGCTTCCTGTATGTGGCCATTCTCTTCCAACATCTGGAAACATGATGGTTATCCAAGCCATAAAAGAAACATGCAACTCTTTCCCCATACTTATGTGGAAATTTATCATGCTTTGAAAAATCAAAAGGAAAATGTTCAAAACCAGATTTATACCTACCCCTTTCACCTTAATTGCCTTCATGAGGAGATGAAGCAAATGAAGAAGTGGCTCCCTTTGGAATCCCATCAATCTCTTCAAGGATGTCAGAGTTTCCATAACTCTCTGGTTCAAGGGTGTGCTTCTGAACACCTACATCCTGTAAATGATGTTTCAAGCCATTGCATTCCCCCTAAACACAATCTTCACACTCTTGAGATAGAGGACCTGCAATGAAACTCCTCCTTGGAATGGTTTCAGTGGCCTTCATGGTAGCTTTGGAACTTTCTCCATAAGACTATAAATAGCCAAGACCCAAATAATTAGGCCTTTCCTCAACCATTATTGGTTCAATAATACCTTGTGCATGCTTTCCCAAGCCCTTTCCTTCATAGCCCATCTTGGAACCTATGCCTCTAGTATGTTTTTCAAAAGAACTAATATAAGCATTCTTAGAAGAATTTGAAGACAAATTGGAATGGCTTACCTATTCTTCAAGCTGATACTTGACTAAGGCTTCTTTGGCAACAAAGAGCTGTCTCTCCAACTCATGTATCCTTTTTAGGTTCATATTTGCATTATGAAGTTGCCTCTCCATTTCCTGCAATTTGTCAGCAAGAAATTGCTTCTCTTCCTTCATGGAATTCAGCCGCTTTTTAAGCATGTTGCTCTTCCTTCCATCCTCATACATTTCTCTCACCATATCCATCATGGTTGAAAATTCTTGCTTCATGTCTTCATCAAAGAGTCTTGTGAAGAGAGCAAAATTTTAGGACCCACTTGTAGAAGTTGTCATTATGCCAATGCAAAAAAACTTCAACAAGATAAATAAAGAGCTTATTTAAGCAACCTCTTGCAACAAACCTCTTGTGCTTTGGATTTCCTTTAGGTCCTTTGGGATAGAATAATGCCCTCAGCCCTTCTCCTTCTTGTCCTTCCTAGACTAAGCTATCAATAACTTTCCCTTCACCTCTGCAAACTCAGATAATAGTCAGTATGCAAAACAAGCATACAATTAGCCTCTTGTTGTTCAAACACCTTTCAGACAAGAAATCTTTGCCTTGTCACTCAAGCATTCTGATATAATCCTTCCTTGAAGGTGTGGTTAATCAGCCTTGCTTTGATACCACCTGATTTGAAAATGGGGCTCTTAGGCTACAAGAACCTCTCCCACTTCCAAAGCTTGAATATTCCCAAGTCTATTTGATTAACCAATGCGGAAATAAGAAATGCTTTAAAGTATAGGCATATGCTTGTATTTATTGCTGGCTGTTATGTGATTTAAAATCTACTGAGTATGCTGGCATTTAAATGTGCTTGAACATATACATAAATGCATATAACAGTGAATAAGGTAGCAGTAAAACAATACACATAACACAAGAAATTAATATGGAGTTCACCCTGATATCTTGGGCTATGTCTCCTTGAGCTCTAATCAACTCGATTAGGCTCTTTGGGATTATGGCTGAATTCTTTTACAAGTCTGTGACTCAACTCCATATGGTTTACAAATGAACCAATGGGCTTAGAATACCATCTTACCCCTAGTTGTCCTTTAACTGCAAACATTTCTAGGCTTCTCTGGACTAATTCTTTCAGTCAATGCTCTGAGCTCCTTTAAGCTTCTGGCTTCTCTAACTCACTCAGAATTATTTTCCTCAACTGTTGAAGCTAACAGCACGTTCGAATTCAGATTGGTCTTGACTCTTTGGCTCTCGAGCTCTCTGTGGGTCTCTTGGACTCTTTCGATCCACCTCCCACTTATCTGTGGGACTGTGGCTCTCTGTCCTTCTTGGGATTAAGGCTCTTTGGCTCTCAAGCTCTTTGTTCCTCGGGTTCTTTGGGATCATTATCATTTTTGATCTCCCCCTCACTGGCTCTACAATAATCGGATTTATCCCCTGAGATGGCTCGAACTCCTCCAGTCTACCAAGTATAACACTTTCGGCTCTCGTGGATGGTCACTAGAGCCTCTTTGGTTCCCCAAAATGCCTTCCTTTGGTTGTGCCTCTCTGTTCGTCCGTTCACCTCCGTATCTACGTTTTCATCATTGATAACATCCCAAGGTATGGTGGCCATTTGTGGCGCTTTAAATTCTTTTGAAACAGTCGTTTTCTGTTTACATAGAGAACACTGTAAAAACATGGGAAAATCCACATAAAACACAATTATGGACTTGAAATTCCCATAATTGTGCTTTATTTTCCTATTGGATGCGCCTGTAGGTCACTATCGTAAGTTGCAATTAGCCTGCCCCTTTGTATTTCATTAAATAACGAAATAGGCATGAATACATTAAAAAATGGCATTTGGCAGATCTCAAGATCCATACAATATGGTTTATAGTATTATCGGGTCCGCACATCCATCGCAAATTGCAATGTCACACGGTCTAAAGGCCCAATTCCCCCTTTTGGCTTTGCTCCGATATGATCTCCGATGTCTGATTGCTTTGATCAGTGCTATTGCATCTCAGCGTATCGACCCATCAATATTTCGGCATATTGGCAGTTCCATGGCCCGCAGCCCTTCAACTTCGCTGATCGCTGATCAACAATGAAATCTTGACCATTTCTTCCCTTTGCCGGTTCGACGGCTGTAATGCTCTCATTGAAGTCAGCCTATCACACATCTTAAGGCCTCGGGGCATGGGTCCTTCTCCCATGGATCTGTGCGATGCGATAAAGCGGTAATCACTTATCACAATCGCTGATGGCCCAAGGTCCTTCCCTTTGAAGTAATTGCGATGCGATAATTTCCTCTTTGGTCAATGAAACAGGGCCACGTGGCCCAATCCCGGCCTGCCATGTGTCAGTTGTGGATTGGCCCGTGAGCCTATACTAAAATCAAAATTTTCAATATAGTTCAAATTTTAATGAAATTGCCTCCTTTTCTAAGGACATTGGGCAATTTTCATTTTATAATAACTCCTTCATCCAGAGTCTGTTTTCACCCATTCAAGTTGCGTTGGATTTAGAATGAGGAGATCTATGCAATGAGACTATTTCTGAGAGCAGCTTGTGATTTTTTATTTTCCTTTGATTTACAAAGGATTTGTGCCATGTAGCACCTTTTGCCTCTTGCATGAAGTCTTTTAGACTTAGAGGTTTATCTAGGATCCATTTTTGGATCAATACTGGATCATTTGAGAGGGTCAGAGGAGTTACGGAGAGGTAGATATATAGATTCCATGTTGTTATCCTTCTGCTAGAGAGAGATATTGTGAGGTTCTTGTTGCTTGAGTATTTCTCTTCATGCTCATTTCCTTATTATAGTGGGGAAACTCTGTCAGATTGCAGAGAGGAAGCTTTGAGGTGAAGGTATATGGTTGTAATATTATTTTTTCATGATTAATAGAAACATGTGTTCCTTGCCTGTATCTATTTGTATTTAGCATGCTTTATAGTTGTTTCTATGATATTTTTATCTAACGATCTTCCGAGGAAGGTCATTTGTTGTCTATGTTTGTTTGTGGTTGTGTGTAGGGATTGATATTAGGTGCAGACAAGGTAGATCACATAAGTGGAGCACAAAAATATGACTTAGACCCAGTATCCTTTGCAATCTGCGAGGAGGCTAGGTGCACACATGTTTCCTTGCAGTATATAGAACTGACTTCCTGATGCATGCTTGATCATTTGTATTGGGACACGATTTTATCTCTATCGGTCTTTCCTTTTGTTGTATGGTGATATGATTTGGACATGATATCACAAAGCAATAAATCCTTGCATGCGAATTTAGCTGTAGTACATGTCCTTAATATCCATCACAATGTTATCCAAATAAGTATTCCTAGATTGTTTCACATCATTCACCTAACTTAACACCAACATGGAGTCCCTCATAATTTGAAAACTATCACACCCTTTCTCCCTAGAGAAAATAATTAAGGTCCTGCAGGCCATTGTTTTGGCCCAATTATTGGTACCACTACCGAGGCCAAATTTTAAATAGAAGAAGTGTTGAATAGACATGTGTAAAATAAATCCACCACCCTCCAAGAGCCCATTGTTTTGTGCATCCCCATTGAAAAGACCCTAGGGAATTGCATTTTCAAAAAATTACTCTTTGATATGTCTAATAGAATTTGTGCTATTGATATGTGGATAATGACTTAAAATAGTTGTACTTTCCACCATTATCTTCCTAGGGTAAGAAGCAAGGTTTCCGGAAATTGACATATTGCGAGCGATCCAAACCCCCCAGCAGATAATGAGAGGGATAGCACGAATCATCCTATTTGCATGTTCTTCCTCCCTAGAATGCTAGGAGGCCCCAAAGCTTGCCTCGTTCCATCTGCAAGGAATTTGGAGAATAACTTGACATTCTTACCAAACTTGTTGAATGAAATGGCAAGAGACAAACAAACAATCTAGAGATTCGTTGGAGTTCTTACAAAGCTCGAACCAACCAGACCCAACCATATATCTTCTCTACATTACCTCCTAGGTGGAGTTTTTTCTTTCCATAATGCACCAAATGAGGAGATTCGATTTGGGGGGGGAATTTGTCCTTCCACACTACTACCCACCACTATTCAAGATCACCCAAATGATTTTGAGCCATTAAGTTAGTATATCCCATTTTTGGGGTATATATACTAAGAGGAGAGGAAGCCAAAATTAAAACATCCTCATGTTCATTTAGCCTGATAAAGCCCTTTTCAAGAGCACCTATATAACACCTCCATTCTACTTGGAACCCCTCAAACAGGTTTAATTCTTCAACTGTGAGCCATCCCTTCCTCCAGAGTGTAGGAGTTTGATGATTTGAAACTTGGGGCAAGCGAGTGAAACCCTCATTTCGTAGGTATATGATGATTTCTTGGAGAAGGCTATGCTACCCCTGTCTGCCAAGCCATAGATCATAGCCCAATTGAAGCCTCTGGCCATTTCCAATCCTCCGTGCAAGACCAAAAGCAATCAGGTTGAAAGAATTTAGCACCGCCTGCTAGACAATCGATATATTTCCTTTCAGCTTGTCAGGAAGTCTGATCCAACTTTCTAAGGACAATGGGCTGATGTATTTCTAGAAAAAAACCTTAGTCCATATAATCTTTGTGGAAAGAATCCTCCAACCACATTTATATGCCAAAGATTTAGCAAATGAAAAAATATTCTTTAGCCCCGATCCTCCCAACAATTTGGGATTGGAAATTCTCGCCCATTTGACCCAGGGAAACACATACTTGTCCACCAACCCTTCCCATAGATATTTGAAGCAAATTCACCTGGAATTTTCTAATACGCCTTTGGGAATCCATGCAAGGGCCATCCAATAGACATGAATGACTACTAAAACTGACTTTTCCATGACTAATCGACCAACCTGAGAGAGCCATTTGTGCCTCCAACTTGAAATCCTCTTCTCTAGTTTCACTATTAACGAGTGCCAATCTTCAATCCTGTAGCAGTTTGACTTTAGATGGAATCCTAGGTATTTTAAACGAGCCTCAAAGGTCAAGATATCATATGGGAAGAAATATATAATACTAATAATCTCAATATTGTGGATGGAGATGGAATATTTTAAGGCATTAATGAGAATACTAGTAGCTTTATTGAATAAACCCAAAATATCATAAAGGCACCAGAGATAATCAAAGGAGGTATTGCAAAAAATCAAGACATCATCAACAAAGATGAGGTGGGAGATGTGTATGTTCTAAAAAATCCTTATACCATGGAAATCTCCTCTTCTCTTTGCTACACCAATCATTCTGCTCAATCCTTCTGTAACAAGAAGAAAGAGGAGCGGGGATAGGGGCACCCTTGTCGAAGCCCTTTCCTAGTTTTGAAAAAAAGAGAGGCAACCCAATTGATGAGCAATCTGAAAGAAAATAAAGTCATACATCCCATAATCTAGTTGATAAATGGGACTTCAACACCAACCTATATGAGAATGAGGCAAATAAAATCCAATTCACATGGTCATATGCCTTGGATAGGTCCATCTTGAATATTGCCCCCTTCAAATTCTTAGTTTTGATGTTGTGTAATCCTTATTGAGCCACCCCTATGGGTTCATGAATTTTTCTACCATCCAAGAAGCCAAATTGTTCACAAGAGATAGATTTGGAAAGGATGGCCTTAATCCTCAAGGAAATCACTTTGGCAATGATTTTGTAGATGCAGTTACAAAGAGAGATAGGCCTAAAGTCTTCAAAAGAGGAGGGTTATCAACTTTTAGGATCAGAGCAATGAAATTTGTATTCAAAGACTGGAGGATATGACCCTCCTGTCTGGATTCATTTATCACCTACAAAAGGTCCCCTCCATGGAGATCAAATAGTCCTTGAAAGAATTCATTTGTCCATCTATCAGGACTAGGGCTCTTGTATTTCTAGAATCTGGACAAGACAAATTTAAACTCATCAATTGAAACTCCATCCATAAGATTCTGACATTCCTCCTCTACCACAAACCTAGAGAAGTGCTTTGCGACTCTAAGAACTTCCACAGTTGAGGTTCCTCTGGGAGTAGAAAATAATACGTGAAAATTATCCTTGCTCATAATAGCCAATCCTTCAAAATCTGAGATCTCCCTACCAAGAGTATCTTTCATTCTCCAAATTGTATTCACCATCTTTCGACTCTTGGCATAATCTTGGAAGAAATTGTGTTTTCATCCCTTTTCTCAAGCCAAATGACCCTATGTTTGAGTCTCCATTCCACTTCTTTTCCATCCAATAACTCCTTCCTCCTTGCAGTTAACCTTCGTAAAGGTTCCCTGGAGACTTGGTCGTGAAATCCCACATCTCTTGTATGAGATAATAGTAGGAGTTGGTTTTCAATAGATAGAAACTCCTCCTCCTCCCTGATTTTCTTTTGAACAACCCAAGTCTTGGTCCAAGTTTTTATGAGTTTTACGTTTGTAGCGAATTGCAAAGTCGCTGAAGAATTCATGTTCACATCAAAGTGTCTCTAATTATTTTTTATTAGAGAAACGAAGGATTCATCCTTAAGCCACTCAACATTCATTTTGAAAGGGCTAGATAGCTTGGAGGAGTTCCCTTTCAACCCAAGAAATATAGGAGAGTGATCATAAGCTCCCCCCACACCAACCCATTGTCAGAGGAGACTAAGTTGGTGCACTAGGGCCTTGACAATTAGGAATCTATAAATAGGCTTAACCACTATATCATGCATGACCCTTTGATTCCTCCAAGTACACTTCAATCTAATGGAATGCAAATCAATCAAATTGGAGGACGCTAAATGGTGAAAGAAAAAGTGAGATAGAGGATCTGGTTTGGCCTGCTGACCCTGTGATTCAGCAACTCCGAGGGAGAAATTAAGACCCTAATTAAATTATCTCACTTAGAAATCGAGAAGCCTAAAAGGCCAATCAAGAATCTCATCTGATCTTCATGTGGACCATAGATATTGAAAGTGAACCTCCTCCCCAAATCCACCGAAAAACCCTCTATCTCGAGATTAGAGGGGATACTCCATATGCTATCAGCCTGAAATTTACTAGAGTCCCATCCCAGAGCCATTCCCCGAGACCAACCTCTGACATTTGAACCAATAAAGTTTCAAAAGGGGATGACTTTTTTCTACGAATTAAATAATGCAATCCCCTTCCCCGAGCATTTCCTGTAGAAAGATAACCTCTGCACGCTCCACTTGAATGAGTCTTTTGGAAGCAAGATTTTTGTTGTGTCTTGCTAGCCCATGATAGTTGAAAGAGGGTATAATCATTGCACCATCCCATACGAGGCCTTCAAATCTCTAAGGGCCATATCCGTGGAATACTTTTTTTCAAAAGCTAGGTCTTCCCTAGCTCTCGCCAGTGTAAGAGAGATGTTTGATTTATGTCCTCTTCCTTTCCATGGAAGTGGCAGTCTAGGGATGGATCTGAGACCTTAAGAAGAAGGATTTGGAAGGGAGCCAATTTTTCTCAACCTTAGGTTATAACATATGTAGTTTAAACCAAACCCTTCTAAGAATTCACAATTAGAGGTTAAGAATGGAGATGCACATCCCCCAATAGATCTCGAAATATCATTGGAGGCTTTGAGAAGAAATAAGGTTGATGTTTGGTTATGGGAGACTCTTGACATTAAGCTACAACTTTATAAAATTTCAAATCCGTTATAGAAAATGACATGAAAGAAAAGAGTTTGGGACACAGGATAAATAAATACCCTATGAGTTGACCTATTGCTATAGGATAGGGACCTCATTCGCTACTACTGTTGGAACAGAGGGAAATCCTGCTTCAGATTCAGATATGGGTGCCAACAAGATCATTTCCTCTTGAATGGTCCCCGACACCCTGACTTCCCTTTTCTCCTGAAATTCCGAGTATTGTTGCTGCTTAGTTGAAAGATCTTCCTCCCCAAAACTTGTCAGAGAAATATCCTGCTCCTGTAGTCTCATAAGTAAACCTAACTCCGTTTGAACACCCATGTTGGTCTTAACCGAATGGGGGGGCTCGATTGCATTTTGAGAGGCTTCTCCTATAATTGGAGATTTTCCAAATTTCCTCAATTTCTTGTTAGGGCTCGAGACCATCTATTTTGTATTGAAGGGTAAGGAGTACATTCCTGCTGAATGGCCATATTTAAGGCATCTATTACATCTGAAGGGAATCCCCTCACACTCCAGTTCCATCGACCGTTCCTTATTCTTTTGTATGTTCATTGTTTGGTAAAGTTTTGTCTTGAGTCCAGATTAACAAGGATTATGGTTACTAGGAAATCCTTGGTTTCCTTACATGAGTATTTTGCAACCAACAATTTTCCTAGGGTATTACCCTATTTGTGAAGCTTTGCATGTTCCACATGTGTAGGTAGACCCGATAGGCGAACATAAATTGGCATGATGTACATTTTCTCCTGACAAGTTTAAAAAAGGGTGGTCTAGGGATTGAAGGCAATATGAGTGGATTTTATGAACCTGTTGATGGTGCTGAACCCGCCAACATGTCAGGGGATCTCCCCGATAAGAAGCCCAAACTAGACCTCAGACCGTTTGGTGTAGGAGTCCGAGTAGTGGGTCATACGATATTGCCTTGACTGCAATTGTGCGTAGAGGCAAGTAAGATGTCCCTGTTGGTAGCAAGGGTGTGACATGTGCAACAAGCCAAGGAAGGTGTATGAATGGTTCTAACACACAGAAAGTGAGGTGAGTGTACCCCTTTGAAACCTGTGGAAGCACGCGGCTTGGAAGGGAACACACGAGCGAAGATGCATCACAAACTGGAAAGAAAGTGAGCTAGAAATCCAAAGTGATGGTTAAACCAAAAACACATCTTAGTAGTATTCGTACATACTTATAGAAAAAAATTCCATACATGCATGCGTGAGCAAATAGATACAATATCATTAGAGTAAACAAGATAGCTAAAATACAACAACAACATATGCATGAAACGTGCTGGCTCTGTTATATTAAGAAGTGAAAGTTTCAATCATACAGTACAACCATGACCAACCATTAGTCCCGATAGCGGAATGTTACTGTCACTTTCGCTTGCTCCTCCAAAGAGATATACTAGCTCTGCACTGTGGAGAAGCCAAGGCTCATTACAATACTCTCCAAGCTTTCTCTAAGATACTCCTATCAGAATCTTTGCTAACCAAAAGCCTCTACAATGAGTTATGAGGGACTATATATAGCAAAGGCTGGGGTGACCCTTGACATCCCCCTTTATGACTGTTCACCTACCTTCACGACTCTTCAACTACTCTATGATTGTTACATTCAACTATCGACTCTTGGACTTTCATTTTACAAGATGTTATATCTAATCTGCACATGTACCCATGTGAGGCAAAATAGGCTTGAGCAAGCCATGCCAGCTATCACTAACACTCAGACAGTTGTGGTGAGACAAACTCTTTGACATCCTTGTGATGCTTGATAGAGGTGAACTGATGCCAAGCTTGGTCGTGCGTGATGGTGTTTGTGCGCTCAATGGTGACATCTTGCTGAAAGCAAACTCTTGCCTTCGTTGCATCTGGGTACACTGATATGTATCCTCTGTCCAACTCTTTTGATAATATGTGCATCACCATCTTAAGTGCAGCTGGACAAACAACATATTGATGCATAGTGTTTGTGCTGATCTCCAAGTTTGTGTTCATGACCATGCACATCAACTTGTCAAACTACATGTTCAACTTCAGTCTGACTTACTTCTTGTATTTGCTTCAGTGTGTGTGTGTTAAATGGGTGGGATCGTGTGCATGCACATAATGACATCTGTGCTCCTGAATACCCTTGCATGTGATCGATCACACTGCTCACCTTGTCTACTCCATTCCAGCTACTGAATGGGTCCATAACCTGTATGGGCATAGTTTCAACATGTCGCACCTCCTACTGTACTTGTTCCCCTTGCAACTCCTTCTCTATTTTTGCCTCTGCCTTCACGTGATCCTCTTGTTGCACCATCGCCTTGTAGCCTCAGTCTCCAAAGTTGCTTTCATCACAAGTGGATCTGCTTGAGCTTGCAACTTTGTTCCACCTCTGCGTTGTCAACAACCTTCCTCCTGCATTGGTCATATGCATGTGTGCTACCTTCTACTGCTTTTGATGGTGTTGCTCACTATGATGCTGCTACCATTTCATCTTGATATCCTTATCCATGAACAAATTGACGTCTTCATAGATAGGAAAGTTCATAGACACTTGATCGACTACATCCCTAGTTATGCTCTGAACGGTGTTTTCGACTCTGCTCTCCTGGAAGCCATTGTATCTATGATGCTGGGAGGAAGACGAACACCTGTGATACTTGGAGACATATCAAAACTCATGGAAAGAAATCTGTCAGTTGAAAACCAAAACAAATTGAAGGATTTACATGCAACATACCTGTGTGACTGTCTGGGAAGATTGCATAATTTCTCTGGGAGGCTGGGAGACTAACTGCCAAAAATATGCAAGGCATAGTTTGGGTTGTCAGGAGGCTGACTGACTATGGAACTGTGCAATACAAAGTCCAACTTGGCCTGCTAAGGACTGAAACAACACAATGCACAATTTCAGTCAGTAGTGACATGCAATCCAGTAAACTGCATTGCGAAGTTTCTGGGGCAAGCAAAGCACTTCCTCCCAAAATTGCGCAATGCAAGCCTGGAGGTCAGTTTTGGGCCATACTTCCGCAATTTTTGGAGGGAAGGTAGAGCCTTCACTTCTAGAAATGCACAATGCTAGCCGGGAAAGGCAAGGTCCAAGCTAAGGCAATATAGACCCGTCGACGGGCGACTAAAAACATGAGAACTCTAAATGCATGGTGATACTAAGTGTAAACAAGAGTGACTGATCATGCATGAAAATAGTAAGTGCAATATTCGGAAAACAAGAGAACATGTATGTGTGTGAAGCAAGTCGCCGCAATGGCGATCATCGGTGCAAAAATAGTGTCATTCATGCAACAACATAGAGATGCGAATGAAAACTGAAACAATGCTTCTACAAGCTAACATACATTGACACGACAATAAGCGCTCATTGAAATCAAGCAGACAACACTCACACAAAGGGAAACAAAAAAAGTGACATAAACGCTACACAAGACATGAAAAGTAGAATTACCCTAAAGCATCTAAGCTGAAAGTGTTGAAGACTCGTGGATGAAATGTGGGATGTCAAAGTTGCAAGGTTGTTGTGAGGACTGAGCTCTACAATGTCTGGTTGATGAGTTTTGATAAGATCGAGGTTAGGACGTGCATGCCACAAATTTAGGAAAAAACGACACTTGGAGAGAGGTTTCTAAAATGAGCTTTGCATGTAACCTCTAACTGTTAAGAATAGATCCCTAGATCTTGGGATTCCTTTTGCATGTTGTCTTTTTCTATTTCGGGAAGAGCAGCCCATGCATGAAAATCAGTTTTGCTCGGTCCTGGAGGGAACCTGTTATCACCCCAAGAAACTCTCCTAGGTTGTATCTCGCATATGCTCAGGAACATTACAAATTCAACAAAAATGTTGGAAATATGGTGGATGAATGAAATAAATGCTGCATATTCAAGCCAGATAACCACTTCTACTATGCTTGACCTCAGACATCGGTGAACACCCCTAGACTACAAGGCTTTAGACCACCAATTACTCACAGTCTAAGGAAAATGTGATGATGGAGAATTATGATCACACCAGCAGATGCACAGGACCCTGTGATGGCCAGATGCAACTAGTTAAAAGGTCTGTAAATCTATTTCTTAATACACAGATAGGATGACAACTCTCTGACATTAAAACAACAGAAACCCGCATACAAATTCAATGATACATGCTAAATTATAACACAGAGGTGGGATGGCAACCCCTCTAATGCTAAACATTAACAATACATGAATAAATACAAAACAGGCACAACTTGGAACAAGAAGAAGGAGTGGGAAGTGAGCAATTAACAACAAAAGAAGCTTGCATTAGTTGAGAATGAAGACTAGACGTTGCAGGTATCATTGTAGTTACAGTATGCAGAAGTTTAAGCTTACAACAAAATAACATTCATCAACCCCTTACATTCTGAGTTCTAGTATATATATAGAGGTTTATTACAAAAATATCTACTATCCTATGCGTGGAGGGGTCATAATGGGCCACCAACCACATTAACTATTTGATAAAAAATCTCTGCTACAATCTGCTGCTTTTAATGAACAAAATTAGTCTTCTGCATGCTCTGTTGTACTTCTTGAACAGGTGGAGTGTCCTTTGGATGAAGTTACATGACTGATAAATGAAATCAACTACTCGAGGCATTTCCTTCTCGTCCTTCAACCATAATGCTCTTGAATTTGGTTGTTGAAGAGTAACTGTACAGGGTACTGGTAGGTGATTGCCTTTTTCCTTCGGGTACATGATACAGCCTAGAGGCACGAAAACAACATGAAGGATGCATGGTGGGACGAGAAAAAACAATAGCCGTCATATCCCGCAGATGGATGGCGGAGATTGAATCGGGGAAAGCTATCAGGGATGGCAGGCGGAAACAGATGTGAGCCATCGGATCGCGGTAAGGTAGATCCGACGGTTATCAGGAGTGGGAGCTGCGCAAATATTAACGTGTGGAGGACGTACAGGCGGGCGGTAAGCGGTTTCCCTGCACCGCTTACAGGAACAGGTAGTAAACGTACAGGGTGGGTGAGGTGTAATAGAAATGAGACGCTTGGCTAACGGGATGGCGGGGGGAGACTGCTTTCCCTGCGGGTTATCGTACATGCATTTTAAAGAAGAGAGGAATGCGATCACCGTTGGATTGCATGATAAATGATCAAATGGCAGGAGTTAAAAGCACATGTTTTCACCGGATATGACGGGAAAAGACAGGTTATGGATTTCTCCAAAGCCCGCGGTTATATGGGTAAACTTTAGCGCTTAGAGGCTTTGGGTGAAAACAGGGGTTTATGAAGAAATTCAGAGTAAAACAGGGATAAGGGGGTTTATGGGAGTGTAAAAAAAATGATAGAGGGGAGGAAAAGGACTGCCGCGGGCTCTAATAAGCATAACCAACACTGCTCAACCTGTTCTTTGATCATCAAGTATTTAAACATGTAGCAGAGCTAATCGAACCGATCAACCTAAAGCACATGCAACAACTTGCTTGACTGAGAGAGGGATTTGTGTAATTTTCGAGAGGAACTGGGTTGGCTGTCCCAGAGGGATTGCGCAATTTTTGGGAGGAGAAGGTGACTACTAACTAGAATTGTGCAATTTCTAGGAGGAGCTGGGCTGGATGTCCCAGAGGGATTGCACAATTTCTGGGAAGAGAAGGTGACTGCTGCCCAGAATTGCACAATTTTTGGGTTGAGCTATAGTGTTGGCAAGATTGCATAGTTTGTCCAAGGAAGCCTGTTTGACTGCTCTATGCAATTTTGGAGCTCAACATTCTGCCCAGCTAATTTTTGAAATTTCTGGGCTAAGCTATAGTGCTAGGCCAGATTGCGCAATTTTCCCAAGGAAGATTGTCTGACTACATTGCACAATTTCTGAGCCCAACAGGCTGCCCAACAAATTTGTGCAATTTCTAGAGGGAAGAACGGTTCCCCTCTAGGAGTGTGCAATTTTTTGAGGGAGCTGCTCAACCATTAATTAGCCCAAGTTTGGAGTGGTAGCCTGTGAGGGGAGTGAAGCAAACTACTATGCACAGGCTGGAAAGCTATTGAAAAACCAATGAAGCCTATGTACTTGATAGTGTAAGACATGCTGCGAAGATAATTGGTAGGGAGGCTCCAAAACGAAGCTAAGGAAAAATTTTGGAGGGTGGTTGTAGCTGCTACAACACATGGCGACAAACTGATAGAACTCCAGATCTCTGAATGGACCTTGTTCGTGAAAAGAAAGTCTAACACCTTCAGAAGTATTGTTCGGTTCTCTATTCATCTTGGTTTCCCCACTTGCTTGATTGTAAGATGTAACATCTGCCAAGCTCTTGGTTGGTCAACACACATTCCAACCAAGCCAACATAATTGTTTCGATTAGGGATGAGGGGTATATTGGTGCACAGGATTTATGGTCCTCATTTTATTTTTGTCTCTGCTGTTGCTCCACTTCCAGTAGGCCTAGATAGTACCTTGGCAGATTCACGCAAGAACACAAGCATCGCTCTATTGCTAGCGAGCTTGGTCAATACCCCAATAGAGTTACTTGCATCACCTCTCTATTCTGGAAGCCTTTCTCTTCTTTCACCTTATTCATTTTTTTTGAAAATTTTCACATTTTCATTTTTCATTTTTCGTAACTATGCATAACATTTATTCATTTCAGAGGTAGAAGAGGGATCCCAACTTATTGAGAGCAGAAGAGGTTGTTCCTTCAGAGAAGTAGTTTATATATACCTCTGACGTTCTTGTTAAGGTTTGCCCCCTCACCTTCCTCTACTTGATTGAGCTGACAAGAATTAACCCAAAAATAACCGACTAGAGTAGGTGACACTAGTTAGTGTGAAAGCATTGTGTTTTCACCAAGGTTCACTTCGAATAGTATATATTTTCCATCGACATATCATGGAATAAAAATAAAAAGTTCTTCATACAAATGCAAGATGACAGATAACCAAGTATTGATAACTGCACAAGTCCTCTTGTACTTTACCCAACTTGTTTCAAGAGCTGCACACGATTTCATGCGAAAATAACCTACAGATGTAAATGAACAGGAAAACAAGAAAATAAAAGAAAAGCAGAAGTAAATGCGTAAGAAAAGCAAGTAAAAAAATAAGCAGGCAAAAAAAACATGCAAAGTAAGAAGAAAAAATGCATGCAAGCAAACAAACCAAAAGCAAACACTACTCCTACTCCTAAGCTAATAGTGCATGGGTATGCTTATGTAAAGTGATACTTCCAATGCAGCTATGGTTCATTGGTCGAACCATGTTGGTGAAGGCATGGTTTGTGAACAACGCAGTTGCAAACCAACAACCATGAAAGATACAACGATGAAGACAAACACACCCTGGGTTTAAGTGCGTCCACAAAAAGAAATGAGTGAAAATGCATGACATGCACTTTGTGGACTTGCCATGGTGTTGTGCTACACTACGTGCAAATGTTAAGCATACACATTCTCTGGATTGTGACATACAAGAAAACGTGAGAACGGAAGACCACTTACATTGTGCAAGTGTGCTTTTTTTGTAAGATTCCTACAATGTGAGAGCGATGGGGTTGTGTAGTTTGAGTGGAGGAACCAAAATTTGCGTGTTTGGTTGATCTTCATTGCAAATCAGAGAGTGATGAGGAGCCTTGTGTGTTTCAACAATTTCCTGATCGAAAGTGAAACCAACCTCAGGAGAATGAGGACCTGACATAACCATCAGCTCAGGCTGAAGTGCCTCGACAACCTGCGGGGTTTTGACTTTGTCAAGAGATAGATCATCATAGACCAATGTCTTAAACAAATTAAAAACGATTGAGTCAACGTCGTGATCAGATGAATAAGTAGTGAGATCACGACAAACAAGATAATAAAATTCAGGATGTTTGTCGCCATCCTCATGATTTGATGAATCGTGGAGAGGGGTAGATGAGAAGTAAGGATGTTCAGCCTCAGTGTTTTCAGAAATGATAGATGATAGATTTGACAGATTTTCAGAGGAATATGTGTCCTCTCCACAATGTAATGACAGACTGACATTTGACATGTCCTGTGAACGATCAGAAGTATAAACATCGGGAAATGTATTTTCACAGGGGAAATAAATAGTGGTAGAATCACAAGGGGATCTGTGCTGATCTCCAAGTGTGTGCTGGTGACCATTCACATCAACTTGTCGACATACACATTCAACTTCTGTCAGACTTGCTTCTTGTCTTTGCTTTGGTGAGTGTGCCTGTTATGAAACCAGCTCACAAAAAGATAGAAAAGAGAGATAAACACATTAGAAATAAGCCTCTTTGAGGGGGCAACCTCCTTTACATTACACAAATGAACAATTCTTGGATGATACAAATGACAAGACCTCCTTTATATATATATAGGAGTCTAAGGGGTCATAATATAATCAGAGCTGACATAACAATAATAATGTAAGGGCACAATAATAACAATAGTGTGCTTCTATGGGGCACAATAATAACAATATGGGGACTACATGGGACAAAAAATATAATAAGGGATGCACTAAAACAAAAGGGTACACTAGTAGTATAGGGACCTAACATTCCCCTCTCATTCAAAAAGTGTTGTCCTCAACGCTTGAGTAGTTATGGATGCTTCTGTATAAAATTCTTGTCCTCCCATGTGGAATCTTCAGTGGGTAAGTTCTTCCACTTGATGAGATACTCTGAAATTGATCGATTTCGTAGCTATCTAGTTCTTGTTTCTGTGATTTCTCCAGGTTCCAATATGATTTTTCCTTCCTCGTCAAGTTCTGGCAATATTGTTTGAACTGAGATCTTCTCATTATGGAAGGCCGCTATTTCTTAAATGCATGTAGTCTTGCCAACATTTTCTTTTCATCAAGAGTTTTTGTAAATAATTTCCTTTGATTGGATGAATTTCGAAAGCAATGGGTCTTTCTTCTTGCGTTAAAAAGTCACCAATTCCTTTTCCTGATGCACCATATTCCACAATAAAGGTTTCTGTGAAGTCTGGCATAGCTAAGATCAGTGCTTGGCACATTACCTCTTTAAGATGTTCAAAGGCTTTCGTTGCTTCTGGAGTCCTTGAAAATGCATCTTTCTTCAATAATGTTGTTTCCGGAATGTCTTCAGTCTTCATTCTTATTTGATGATATCCTAAACGAAGATCCAACTTGGTGAAGTAAATTAATCCATGCAATTCATCTAATACTTCATCAATGACAGGAATGGGAAATTTATCTTTAATAGTGAGTTTGTTGAGCTCTCTATAATCTGGATTCCAGACACATGTGCCATGACCCATCCTTCTTGTGCATCAATATTACTGGAGCAGAGAAAGAACATTAACTAGGTTGAATTATGCCAGCCTCTAGAATTTCTGCAACCGTACGTTCAATTTCACTCTTTTGGGCATAGGGATATCTGTAAGGCCTCATGTTTGGAGGAAAACTTCCTGGAATCAAATGAATAGAATCATCATGATCATGAATAGGAGGGAGGCCTTTGTGAGTCTCTAATACCTTGGAATGATTGTCTAAGACTTTTTGGAGATCTGGAGAAATAGATGATTTCGATGTGGGAACCTCTAGCAAACATAATTGTGCAATTAAGCCTTGTTTTTATTTCTTTAGAATCTTTGTCAGTCTCTTAGAGCTGATTATCTTTCCTAGTTTCCCCATTATACCCCTTAATTCAACTTCCTTTCCTTCCAAAAAAAATTTCATGAGAAGTTCTTGAAAATTAAAATATATTATACCCAAGGATTGTAGCCATTGGACACCTAGTACAACATCAACACCATGCATTGGAATGGAAAGCATTGGGCTATTCAATACGTATTCTCCCATGGATAACTTGATATTATGGCATTTTTCAGATCAATTTATGGTTCCTCCACTTGAAATCATCACTTGACACTATGGTGCTGGATATAGGAAGCAATTCAATTCCTTCGCTATCTTACAATGAATAAAATTGTGGGTACTTCCCAAGTCAATCAACACTATTACCTTTTTCTTCTTGATATATCCTTCTATCTTGATAGTTTGAGGAGTGGTAATTTTGGCCAATGCATTACAAGATATGGTTAGATTCATTTCTTCTTTCTCAATGTCATCTTTCACTTCTTGAACCTTTTTCTTCTTGATATGTCCTTCTATCTTGAGAGTTTGAGGAGTGGTAATTCTTTCCAATGCTTTAAAAGATATGGCCAAATTCATTTATTTTTTCTCTGGGGTTGGTTCCTATTGTATATCCTCTTCTTTTGATGTTTCTTGATCCTTTTCTTCCTCCTCTTCACAATCTATGTAAAATAATTTCTTCACAGCACACTTATGACCTTTAATGAATTTGTTATCACAATTGTAACAAATCCCTTTTGCTCCTTTTTCTTCCAATTGTTGTGGTGTCATCCTTGTAGGTTTTGGAAGGCTAGGAGAAACAACACTTCCATATTTATAGTTGTGAGGGGTAGACTTCCTTGTTTCCATAATTTTTCTTTCCATATTTCTTGCTAACCTGAATGCCTTCTCCAATGAATCAGGTTCCCAAAGATGAAACTCATGTTGAATGTTATTCTTTAAAGTCCCTATGGATACATCAATCCTCTGCTTCTTTGGAATATCATTTTCCCTTATATTCAATTTTTGAAAGTCCTCAATGTGCTCTGTCATTGAACACTTTTGTTTGAGTTTTATCAACTGGCTAAAGAAGGTGTTTCTCTTTGTATCCTCATAATGTGTTAACATTTACTCTGTGAAAATTGACCACGTGACAAGTGGTTTACGATAACAAAGCCCTTTATACCATAAAAATTGATTTGGTTATAAATAATTAGATGTAATCTGTACCTTTTGTAATAGTGGTACATCATGTAGATGAAAATATTTCTCCATCTGTAGTATCCAATTTATTGGATCCTTGCCATCAAACTTCCTCATCTCGATTTTTCTTGATTTTAGGAGCTCAATATTGAAATAACTGTAAATATTTAATTTCAGATCTTTAAGTTCTAAAATTTTGGCCTGTAATATCCTCTGAGTCCTCTTTCTAACTCCACAAATTTGATCGCAATTGGATTCCCGAAGAAAGATTTATTTCCAATCTCCCGTGATAACCTAATTATATAGTAGTTTAGTAGAGTAAACGTGTACAACATACCACGTGTTATGGTTTCCCCTTTAGGTTCTGAAACTTATACCCAAACACAAAACAGTCCATCCTCTTTCTGTAACTTCTTACAAACTTTCATTATGATGCTCAGAGAGAAACTTATGATGATTTTCCCAAGGTCACCTGTTTAGGATGTAATCCGGGAGTCTACAAAAACCCTAAATTCCTTAGATCATATATCCGAAAATATTGTGACACAAGATTTGAAATTTGGACCCGAGGTTCAAACCGATTTCTTATCAATTTTTTTTTTTTTTAGCTTCTGAAACTTTGTAGCAAAAATGTTATAGCGACAATTCCATGATGACAAGTTTTAGATGAAATTCTAGAGCTTGCAAAAACCCTAACTCCCTTATATCATATCTCAAACAATATAGTGAGACAAGATTTGAAATTCGGTCTCGAGGTGCAACTCGATTTCTTTTGAAATGGATTTTTTTTTAGCTTCTAAAACAGCAGAAAAAAAGTTATAGTGAAAATTCCACGATGACCTATTTGGAGCAACGAAACCCTAGAATCCAAAGCTCTGATACCAAATGTTATGAAACCAGCTCACAAAAAGATATGAAAGAGAGATAAACGCCTTAGGAATAAGCCTCTTCAAGGGGGAAACCTCTTGTACATTACACAAATGATAAGTTATTGGATGATACAAATGACAAGCTCCTTTCTATATATAGGAGTCTAAGGGGTCATAATATAATCAGAGCCGGCATAACAATAATAATGTAAGGGCACAATAATAACAATATGGGGACTACATGGGCACAACAATATAATAATGGGGATGCACTAATAACAATAAGTGGTTACACTAGTAGTATATGGACCTAATAGTGCCAAATTGGTGGGATCACATGCATGCACATAATGACATCCATGCTCCTCAATACCCTTGCATGCGATCGAAAACATTGCTCACCCTGTCTACTCCATACCATCTGCTAGATGGGTCCATAAACTGTATGGGTGTAGTTTCAATAGTCTGTGCATGTTGTGCCTCTTGCTGTACCTGTTCCCACTGCAACTTCTTCTCTTGTTGGTGCAACTCCTGTTCTTCTTTGAGTTACCGCTTCAACACCTGCAAATATTTTTCTATTTCTCTTTCTGCCTTCATGTGATCCTCTTGTCACATCGTATCCTCGTAGCCTTAGTCTCAAAAGTTTCTTTCATCATAAGTGGATCTACATGAGCTTGCAATTTTGTTCCGCCTTTGCGCTGTCAATAACCTTCCTCCTACATTGGTCACATGTAGGTGTGCTACCTTCTGCTATTACTGATGGTGCTACTCGCTGTGATGCTCCTGCCATTTCATCTTGATATCCTTGTCCATGAACAACTTGATGTCTTCATAGATAGGCAAGTTCATAGACACTTGATCGACTGCATCCCCATTTATTCTCTAAATGTTGTCTTCGACTCTGCTCTCTTGGAAGCCATTGCACCTGTGCTGCTGAGTGGTAGGAAAACACTTGTGATACCTGGATACATAACAACACTCATGAAAAGAAATCTGTTAGTTGACAACCAAAACAAACTGAAGGACTGACATGCAACATACCTGTGTGATTCTCTGTGAAGATTGCGCAATTTTCTCCTGGAAGCTAGGAGACTGACTGCCAAAACTGCACAAGGCATAGTTCAGGCTATCAGGAGGCTGAATGACTACTGGAACTGCGTAATGTATAATCCAGCTTGGCCTATTGAGGACTGAAACTATGCATTGCATAATTTCACTCAGCAGTGACATGTAAACTAGCAAAATGCATTACGTAGTTTTCGGGGCTAACAAGGCACTTCCTCCCAGAATTGTGCAATGCAAGCCTAGAGGTTAGTGTTGGGCCAGACTTGCACAATTTCTAGAGGGAAGGCAAAGCCTTCACTTCCAGAAATGCGCAGTGCTAGCCAGGCAAGGAAAGGTCCGGGCTAAGGCAACCTAGACCCACTGACGGGCGACTGAAAACATGAGAGGTCTGAATGATTGGTGATATTAAGTGTAAAAAAGAGTGAATGATCATGCATGCAAACAATAAGTTCGGGATTCAGAAAATGAGAAAGCATGCATGTGTGTGAAGTGAGTCGCTGTAACGACGACCGTCGGTGAAAAAACGGTGTCTTTCACGCAACAACATTGAGATGCAAACGAAAATTGAAACGTGCTTTTACAAGCTAACATACATTGAAATGACAACGAATAGGACTGAGCTCTACAATTTTCGGTTGATGACTTTTTATAAGATCGAGGTTAGGACACGCATACCACAAATTTAGGAAAAAAATGACACTTGGAGAGAGGTTTCTAAAATGAGCTTTGCATGTAACCTTTAGCTGCTAAGAATAGATCCCTAGATCTAGGGACGCCTTTTGCATGCTGTCTTTTGCTATTTTGGGAAGAGCATCCCATGCATGAAAATCAGTTTTTCTCAGTCCTAGAGGGAACCGATCAACCTAAATCACATGTAGCAACTTGCTTGACTGAGAGAGGGATTTGCGTAATTTCTGAGAGGAACTAGGCTGGTTGCCCCAGAGGGATTGCACAATTTTTGGGAGGAGAAGGTGACTGCTGCCTAGAATTTTGCAATTTCTAGGAGGAGCTGGGCTGGATGTCCCAGAGGGATTGCACAATTTCTGGGCTGAGCTGTAGTGCTGGCCAGATTGTATAGTTTTTCCAAGGAAGCCTGTCTGACTACTCTACACAATTTTGGAGCTCAACATTCTGCCCAACTGATTTTCACAATTTCTGGGCTAAGCTGTAGTGCTAGGCCAGATTGTGCAATTTTCCCAAGGAAGTCTGTGTAACTGCATTGCACAATTTCTGAGCCCAGCAGGTTGCCCAAAAGATTTGTGCAATTTCTAGAGGGAAGGATGGTTCCCCTCCAGGATTGTGCAATTTTTCGAGGGAGTTGCTTAGCCATTAATTAGCCCAAGTTCAGAGTGGTAGTCTCTTAAGGGAGTGAAGCAAACTTATATGCACAGGCTGGAAAGATGTTGAAAAACCAATGAAGCCTATGTACTTGACAGTGTAAGACATGCTGTGAAGATGGTTGGTAGAGAGGTTCCAAAATGAAGCTAAGGAAAAATTTTGGAGGGTGGTTGTAGCCGCTACAACACGTGGCAACAAACTGGTAGAACTCCAGATCACTGAATGGACCTTGTTCATGAAAATCAAGTCTAACACCTTCAGAAGTACTGCTCAGTTCTCTATTCATCTTGGTTTCCCCACTTGCTTGATTGTAAGATGTAACATCTACCAAGCTCTTGGTTGGTCGACACACATTCCAAGCCAAGCCAATATAGTTGTTTCGATTGGGGATGAGGGGTATATTGGTGCACAAGATTTATGGTCGTCAGAGTTTTATTTTCATCTCTGGTGCTGCTCCACTTCCAGTAGGCCTAGATAGTACCTTGGCAGATTCACGCAAGAACACAAGCATTGCTCTGCTGCTAGCGGGCCTGGTCAGTATCCCGACAAAGTTACTTGCATCACCTCTCTATTCCGGAAGCCTTTCTCTTCTTTCACCTTATTCATTTTTCATTTTTTTGAAATTTTTGAAATTTTGATTTTTCATTTTTCATAACTGTGCATAACACTTATTCATTTAAGAGGCGGAAGAGGGATCCAAACTTATTCAGAGGAGAAGAGGTTGTTCCTTTAGAGAAGTAGTTTATATATACCTCTGACATTCTTGTTATGGTTTTCCCGCTCACCTTACTCTACTTGACTGAGTTGACAAGGATTAACCCAAAATCAACCGACTAGAGTAGGTGACCCTAGTTAGTGCGAAAGCATTGTGTTTTCACCAAAGTTCAATTCGAACAATACGTATTTTCCATCGACGTATAATGGACTAAAAATAACAAGTTCTTCATACAAAGGCAAGATGACAGATAACCAAGTATTGATAACTGCACATGTCTTCTTGTACTTTACCCAACTTGTTTCAAGAGTTGCACATGATTTCATGCAAAAATAACCTACAGATGTAAATGAACAAGAAAACAAGAAAATAAAGGAAAAGCAGAAGTAAATGTGTAAGAAAAGTGAGTAAGAAACCAAGCAGGCAAACACAAAAACATGCAAAGTAAGAAGAAAAAATGCATGCAAGCAAACAAACCAAAAGAAAACACTACTCCTACTCCTAAGCGAATAATGCATGGGTATGCTTATGTAATGTGATACTTCCAATGCAGTTATAGTGCATTGGTCGAACCATGTTGGTGAAGGCATGGTTCGCTAACAACGCAGTTGCAAACCAACAAGCATGAAAGATACAATGATGCAGACAAACACACCTCGGGTTTAAGTGCATGCACAAAAAAGAAATGAGTGAAAGTGCATGACATGCACTTTGTGGACTTGCCATGGTGTTGTGCTACACTGCATGCAAATGTTAAGCATACACATTCTCTGGACTGTGACATACAAGAAAACGTGAGAATAATAGACGACTTACATTGTGCAAGTGTGCTTGTTTTGTAAGATCCCTCCAATGCGAGAGAGATGGGGTTGTTTAGTTTGAGTGGAGGAACCAAAATCTGGGTGTTTGGTTGATCTTGAATGTAAATCAGAGAGTGATGAGAATGAGTACCTTGTGTGTTTCAACAATTTCCTGTTCGAAAGTGAAACCAACCTCAGGAGAATGAGGACCTGACATAATCATTGGCTTAGGTTGAAGTGCCTTGACAGCCTGCGGGGTTTCAACTTCGTCGAGAGATAGATCATCATAAACCATTGCCTTAAACAAATTAACAACAATTGGGTCAACATTGTGATTGGATGGATAAGTAGAAAGATCACGACAACAAAGATAAGAAAATTCAAGATGTTTGTCACCATCCTCATGATTTGATGAATCATGCAGAGGGGTAGATGAGAAGCAAGGATGTTCACCCTTAGTGTTTTCAGAAATGATAGATGATAGATTGGATAGATTTTCAGAGGAAGATGTGTCATCTCCGGAATGTAATGACAGACTGACATCTGACTTGTGCTGTGAATGATCGGAAGTAGAAATATCGGGAAATGCATTTTCACAGGGGAAATCAATAGTGGTAGAATCACAAGGGATGTCAGGATAGAGTGTGTGAGGCATAGATGGAAGGGAGTCATTCTTCACTGCGAGTTATTCTTTAGATTCCTACACACACTCATCATGAGTGACAACCAACAGGCTTGCAAGCCAAATCTACATAGATATCAAGAGCAGGTGGGGTGGGAGGATGTGATAGTTCAACAGATGTGTGTGCATGATCTCCCATATCACTCTACAGTGGTGGAGCTATTTGATGAGGTGAAGGCGGAAAATCACTTGTGACAACAACTGTGCTTGGATGTGATTGCACAACTCCATCACCGAAGTATGTTGAGCGAGGTTTAGATGATTTCAACAATTTTAGATTTTCAGATATGTAAAGAAGATACTCAAATATTCCATCGAGAAATTCCCAATCAATTTAATCTTCGGGAAATCGTTATGCAAGCTTACAAATGCATGTGTAAAACCATTCAACAAATTCATTGGGTGATTTTCGTAATTCCAAAATTTCTTTGTCAAGTGCTTTATAGTTAAATTGATTGAAAGCATGATCTATCTGTACGACTAGACGAGAAAGAGAATAAATAGATTTTTTAGGCAGTGCAGCACACCAAAGCATGGGGTTCCCTCGAATTGTGTAGATGAACAACGCGCAGGTCATGTATTCTTCACATATTCCATGTTTTTCACATGAGCCTACAACGCTAACCGTGTTCCTAACAAAGGCTACGTAACCTCCACAATTGTATGTTTTATGTGACAAGTTATCCCATAGCTCTTCCGAGGTTTCGAAGTTGTTTCCATAAGACGTACACTTCGGAATATAAATTCTATAATTAGTCATGATGGATATGTAGAGATTCAAAATAGATTGTGAGGACTTAGCTTGTTATCTAGCCCTCCTTCTAGCACCAAAATTTTGATGGTGTTGGACCCGCCAACATGTCAGAGGATCTCTCCGGTAAGAAGTCCCAACTAGACCTCAAACTGTTTGGTGTAGGAGTCTCAACAGTGGGTCGTACAGTATCACGTTGACCGCGGTTGCGCGCAGAAGAAAATAAGATGTCCCTATTGGTAGTAAGGGTGTGACATGCACAACAAGCCAAGGAAGGTGTATGAACGGTTCTAACACACGGAAAGTGAGGTGAATGCACCCCTTGGAAACCTGGGGAAGCACACATCTTGGAAGGGAACACACAAGTGAAGATACATCACAAACTAGAAAGCAGGTGAGCTAGCAATCCAAAGTGATGGTTAAACCAACAACACATCTCAGTAAGATTCATACATACTTATAGAGAAAAAATCCATACATGCATGCGTGAGCAAACATATACATATATCATTAGAGTAAACAAGATAGATAAAATACAATAACAACATATGCATGAAACGTGTTGGCGCTGCTATATTAAGAAGTGAAAATTCCAATCATATAGTACAACCGTGACCAACCACTAGTCCCGATAACGGAATGTTACAGTCACTGCCTCCTACTCCTCCAAAGAGATATACTAGCTCTACAATACTCTCGAAGCTTTCTCTAAGATACTCCTATCAGAAGCATGGCTGACCAAAAGAATATACAATGGGTTGAGGGACTATATATAGCAAAGGGTGGGGTGACCCTTGACATCTCCCTTTGTTATTGTTCACCTACCCTCATGACTCTTCAACTAACCTATCACTGTTACATTCAACTATCGACACTTGGACTTTAAATTTACAAGATATTACATCCAATCTGCACATGTACTCATGTGAGAAAAAATAGGCTTGAGAAAGCCATGCAAGCTATCACTAACACTTAGACATTTGTGGTGAGACTGACTATTTGACATCTTTGCGATGATTGATGGTGGCGAATTAATGCCAATATTGGTCGTGCGCGATGGTGCCCATTCGCTCAATGGTGACATCTTGCTAAAAGAAACTCTTGCCTCCGTTGCATCCGGGTACACTGATATGGCTTCTCTGTCCAATTATTCTGATAATATGTGCATCACCATCTTGAGTGTAGTTGGACTAGCAACATATTGATGCATAATGTCTGTGCTGATCTTCAAGTGTGTGCTTGTGACCATGCATATCAACTTGTTGAAATACATGTTCAACTTCAGTCAGACTTGCTTCTTGTCTTTGCTTCAGTGAGTGTGCCTGTTATGAAACCAGCTCAAAAAAAGATAGAAAAGAGAGATAAACACCTTAGAAATAAGCCTCTTCGAGGGGGAGGCCTCCTTTACATTACAAAAATGAACAATTCTTGGATGATACAAATGAAAAGATCTCCTTTCTATATATAGGAGTCTAAGGGGTCATAATATAATCAAAGCCGACATAACAATAATAATGTAAGGGCACAATAATAACAATAGTGTGCTTCTATGGGGCACGATAATAACAATATGGGGACTACATGGGCACAACAATATAATAAGGGGGATGAAATAATAACAATAAGGGATTACACTAGTAGTATAGGGACCTAACATTCCCCTCTCATTCAAAAAGTGTTGTCCTCAACGCTTGAGTAGTTATGGATGCTTTTGTATAAAATTCTTGTCCTCCCATGTGGAATCTTCACCGGGTAAGTTCTTCCACTTGATGAGATAATTTGAAATTGATCGATTTCGTAGTTGTCTGGTTCTTGTTTTTGTGACTGCTCCAGGTTCCAATATGATTTTTCCTTCCTCGTCAAGTTTTGGCAATATTGTTTGAACTGGGATCTTCTCATTATGTAAGGTCACCATTTCTTAAGTGCATGTAGTCTTGCCAACATTTTCTTCTCATGAATAGCTTTGTGTAAATACTTTCCATTGATTGGACGAATTTTGAAAGCAATGGGTCTTTCTTCTTGCATTAAAAAATCACCAATTCCATTTCGTAATGCATCATATTCCACAATAAATGTTTTTGTGAAGTCTGGCATAGCTAAGACCGGTGCTTGGCACATTACCTCTTTAAGATGTTCAAAGGCCTTCGTTGCTTCTGGAGTCCTTGAAAATGCATCTTTCTTCAATAATGTTGTTTCTAGAATGTCTTCAGTCTTCATTCTTATTTGATGATATCCTGAATGAAGATCCAACTTGGTGAAGTAAATTAATCCATGCAATTCATCTAATACTTCATCAATGACAGGAATGGGAAATTTATCTTTAATAGTGAGTTTGTTGAGCTCTCTATAATCTGGATTCCAGACACATGTGCCATGACCCATCCTTCTTGTGCATCAATACTACTGGAGTAGAGAAAGAACATTGACTAGGTTGAATTATACCAACCTCTAAAATTTCT
The DNA here is from genome assembly GCA_000404065.3 of Pinus taeda. Lineage (NCBI taxonomy): Eukaryota > Viridiplantae > Streptophyta > Pinopsida > Pinales > Pinaceae > Pinus > Pinus taeda. The sequence goes on along the minus strand of APFE030573731.1, from coordinate 19,937 downwards.
GCAACCGTATGTTCAATTTCACTCTTTTGGGCATAGGGATATCTGTAAGGCCTGATGTTTGGAGGAACAATTCCTGGAATCAAATGAATAGAATGATCATGATCATGAATAGGTGGGAGGCCTTTGGGAGTCTCTAATACCTTGGAATGATTGTCCAATAATTTTCCGAGATCTGGAGAAATAGATGATTTCGATGTCGGAACCTCTAGCAAACATATTTGTGCAATTACGCCTCATTTTTCTTTCTTAGAAGATTTGTCAGTCTGTTAGAGATGATTATCTTTCCCAGTTTCCCTGTTATACCCCTTAATTCAACTTCCTTTCCTTCCAAATAAAATTTCATGAGAAGTTCTTAAAAATTAAAATATATTATAGCCAAGGATTGTAGCCATTGGACACCTAGTACAACATCAACACCATTCATTGGAATGGGAAGCATTGGGCTATTCAATACGTATTCTGTTATGAACCAGCTCAAGAAAATATAGAAAATATAGATCAACGCCTTAGAATTCAGCCTCTTCGAGGGGGCAATCCTCCTTTGCATTACATAAATGAACAATTCTTGGATGATTCAAATGAAAAGACATCCTCTCTATATATAGGAGTCTAAGGGGTCATAACATAATTAGATCCTACATAACAATAATAATGTAAGTGCACAATAATAACAATAGTGGGTTTCTATGGGGCATAATAGTAACAATATGGGCACAATAGGGGCACAACAATATTAGTAAGGGGTACAACTACAATAGTAATGGGGTAATCACTAGTATTATGGGGACCCAACATGCCCCTCTCCTTCAAAAAAAGTGTTGCCCTCAATGCTTGAGTAGTTCTGGATGCTTTTGTATAAAATTCTCATCCTCCCATGTGGAATCTTCAGCAGATAAGTTCTTCCACTTGATAAGATACGTTGAAATTGATCGATTTCGTCGCTGTCGAGTTCTTGTTTCTGTGACTGCTTCTGGTTCCAATATAATTTTTCCTTCCTCGT